>JAZBGX010000180.1:30777-44200 GCA_037414775.1 Zonitis immaculata
CATTGAAAACAGTTTGTTAACAATTTTGCAAGGTTAACTTTTGAAAATAGAGTTATTAATGCAATTGTGTTGTGGTGGTTTGTTTATGTTGTGATATAGAGAATGGATACAGAGGAAATTGCAAAATTTTCGACAAATAACACGAATTATATCGATGAAGAGCCATATTATCATAGTGCTGGGTTTTATGCACGTTTATTTATAGAACTATATACAATAACAACATTATTATCATTTATATCTTGTTGTATATTGATTTTTACGATATTGAAATACGAAAAATTGCGTAAGCAACCAACTAATGTGATTATATTGAATATAACAATTTTACATGCAATTTATTTGATTACATCGCCATTATTATTAAGATTATTTGTTGATTTCCAATTGGATTATATAATTAGTTATAATCTTATATGTATTTTGAATCAAATAGAAGCTGTATTATTGATAATAATAATATTGTTGATAATTTTGATTCTGAGCGATTGGTATATGAAAACTTACCATGAAAATAAGTATCGGAAATTCGCAAATATTTATAAATTCCTTTTATTAATGGTCTATTTTATTGGTATAGCAATCTCTGGTATTGTTTTCCATCAATGTTTAGATATATCCTTCAGTTTTCTAGCTATATTGATATTAATATTTAGTTATTTTGGTTTAATTCTAATCATAATAGTAATGAATATTGTACATAAATTCAAATCTAAACATTTGATTAATCCAAAAGCAAATATTGGTTTGGGTATAGCAAATATTTCAATGTTATCATGGTTGCCAACATTAATAACTGCTGTATTCTCATTTTACGGTATATATGAACCGATTATATTCATATTATTCACAATGATAGGTTTCACTAGTCCATTATTTAATATAATCTATCTTTATATAGTTGATGATAATTTTCATATATTTTTAAAACGTGTTATAACATGCCAATGTGGTGTTTATCGGAATATCGAAGATCAAGCTGTTATCTTTACAGAAACGAATGGTGTACAAATTACGTGATTTATAAATTAAATGAATTTTTGTAAGAAGACATTAATTTGTTTTATATACTAAGACACTCCATCCATATAATCCGGATTATTTGATAAGTAACATAAAATTACGACTAAATAAACGCAAAAAATATAATCAAATTAATGCATTTTCTTCCCTTTCAAGTCGATCCTGAAATAATTTTTCCAATATTAAATTCCATAAATTCAATCCAGTGAAGTAGAAAATGTTTTCCAATGGTATCCTCGAATATTGCAGTTATACGCTTGGAAAAGCTTACTTTATCCTGCAGATATCGAAAATTTCAGCAGATACAGTGAAACCTCTTTGGAGCGGACATTATTACGGGCAAACAGAAAGTATCCGTTTGAAGAAAATAACGCGAAATTGTCAATCTTCCCTTCGCAGCTTTTTCCCAACAGATTTGCCCCGTTTCGTCAGCACTAAGACTATATGTCGTGGTGGAATAATTTGCAAATTTTTTTCACAACCGCTCGATTGATACTGGCTGATCCTCCAGAAATTGCTGGATACTCTGGAAACAAATTTATAAATTCGATTCTACACAGCACCTACCTAGAACTTATGTATCGACTAGGGTAGACTCTCGTGCATCTTCTAAAGTCTCTTTTAACTGGCCTTGGAATTGTAATATTTTTGGAAACAATTGTATACCTTGTTGAAAATTGTACATACCTTCGATTTCAATAAACTTCTTCTTCTAATGTGCGTTGTCTTTGATTATGTACGTATTTTTCAATTGCGCTTTGTTTTTTGAAAATATCGGCAGTCTGCATTTTATTAATTTTTGAACCGTACGGTAAGGCTCCGCATATCTTGTGGTTTTATAGAAAGTTTGTCGCGTCAAATGTTGTTTACTGACAAAAAAAGTGTGTATGTTTGTATAAATGCCATTTTTTCCTGGTTATTCCTTAAGTATTTCGGATCAATAAAATCCAAGAAATATGAATCTATAAATAGCGTCTGGGAGTTAAAAAATGCCCGATTATGGAAGGTGAGTTTCTCAAAGGTCCGACTAAGGTGGGTTTCACTGTAACAACAGATATTCTGAAAATTAATGGAATATAAGAGACGTTATTGAGTGTTAATAATTTTGTTGTTGTTGTTGTTGTTGTTTTATTTTGTTTGTTTATCGATGGAACTTCGACCTTTTTTTTTTTTTTTTGTTCGATCCGAGTTCTTTAACTCTACGATGAGAGAGAAAAATAACTGATAAACAGCTGTCATCGTAATTGTCTTATCAATTTCCACCATGTTTAAATAAAATAAAACAGTATAATCTAACAAAAATTTTTAATTCTAATCGATAATAATTTACATTCGTTAATTTATAATAAAATTGTAGATATATCTGGATTGTTATTATCAACTTCTTGTGTATCGTCCAAATTTTGTTTTGATCTGTTATAGCGACGATTTTTCAATTCATCAAAAGCTCGACGAAAATCTCGATCGTTTCGATATGAATAATAGAAAACAAAAATTGGAGCACTCTTTGTTAATAAATAAAGTAGAGAATAAACAAATTGTATTACTAGATAGATTGTTGGATTGAAAATTTTGCTTTTCAATAAAATTGTATAACAAACATATGTTAATAAATCTGGTAGCCAAAGGAACAAACCAATCATTGTAATTTTTACAGGATTCATGATATCATCCTCTATTTGTTTATAACGAATTAGAATAATTGTAATAATGAAAGTTACGATTATAATGGAATAAATTATAATTGTTAGTTTATCAGATTGGAGTATATTGAAACAATATCTAAAAAAATAGATGAACTTTAAAATTACTAAACTATAGATTGCTATTATTACAATTCTTTGGAATAAATTATAATTTCTAATTATAACGTTATCAGTCTTAACTAGATACCAATCAATTGTGAGAAATAAAATAAACATACTACCAGCCAAAAAATTCAAATATCCAATATGATTGATTATACAAAATAATTTATAACTAACATAAAATTGCAGTATAAGTTCGGTGAAAATTTCAAATAACGGTAATATCGCCAATTCAATAATAAAACAAATCGAATAATTCAATAGAAAAATGCGATGTGAATTACGTAATTTAACAAATTGCCATATAATAACAATTGAAAATAAACAACAAACGATTGAAATTAATGCAATCAATAATTTAATTATTACATAAATTATTATCCAGAAATTGAGGAATTTCTCGAAATTCGTTGCCACATATTCGAATTCATTATAATCTAATTCGAAAAATAATGGATCATCGTTAATTTCGAGCGATTTTTCATCGAACATTATATCGACTGGTGGCATCTGGAATTTATTTGATTTAATTAAATATAAAAATTTCCAACTCTTACCTTGGATTGGACGATGTTTTTCTTCCGATTTTTCACTAAAATCTTCGTTGATTTTTATTAAAAATTCTACAACTGAATGTGTAAAAAGATAACTTCAACGCCCACTAAATCGACCAGATGTTTGTAAAATAATTATGTAGGGTGATTTCTATATGACGCAATTGATTAATTGAAAGATTTTTTTTCAATTACAATGCTCGATTCATTATTTCTGCCCCTAAAACTTTTTCAATTTATTGTTTCAACTTTTTAAAGTGCCACTTGTAAGTTTTGTTATTCTTACGCTCTGATCTTTAGCCGATTTCCATCTTCCACTGGTAATCCTTCCGGTATTGTTGCTTTTTCTCTTCGGAATTCTCAATAGAATTCAATTTTATTTTAAGTTAAAAGAAAGAAGTTGACTCAATACAATGTACATACAACGCCTGGAAAGTTGAGCATTGTAGATCGGTATTCCCGTACCCTCATTGCTCCCGGATTTTAGTGTCCATTCAATATTAAGTGAAAGCACATTTTTATTCACAGAATGCTTCTTTTCTCATTGTTCGATCTTCGATTTTCCAGTGGGCGACAAATCAAGATCAAGAGCACGACCACAATTTATTTTATACGATCGTGTAAGCACGTCCTTATAGTTACAATTTTATAATAATACCGGATGGCAGTTGTATTGAGAAATAAAAAAAAATAGGCAATAGATAATTCGAAGAAAAATCTATTAGTTGTTAAATATTTCAAACAAGCTATTGATTTGTTACGGAATTTAGAGTCAAAGCACAACTAATGGAAAAATACTTCAAAGGAGCACAAACTAGTGAAATAAAACTATTCAAAGAAATGAACAAAAGGAACAAATAAAATTCTTATATATACAACGAATAATTTTTGGGCAATAGAAGATTGTGTCCTGTGGTTAGGAAAATTTCCAGACATAGCTGTTCCAGTTGAAGGGATGATTGCGATTTCCTTTCTGTTGCACTAGCACTACTTCAGTCTAATCCATTAAAACTACAGTTGAGGAACAATACTCAATATATTTGGGGGTAATAAATTAAGTCGTCATTTGAATAATGCATTTTATTATAGATCGCTTCAATAATGACATTGACTTCATAAAATTGCAACTCTATCCGAACCGATATTGGAAAAATCATGGTTAGTATAATTAATATCTTCATCATTATCATCATCGTCGTCGTCATTATTTTTTACTTGATTAAGAATTCTCTTGTAACATCTCCTAAAATCTTTGTTATTTTGATACAATAAATAAACGACAATAGCCGGACCTAGATAAGAGAAGATTTCACTAATTTCGTATATGCCTTGTACAATAGCAAACATTTCGTGGCTAGTATAATTTATCAACATAAACAATAATAATAGCATATATAGAAATAAAATTGGCGACCAACAAAGGAATACAGCAATTGTAATTTGGAATGGTTTCATTTGATTTTCGTTCAATTTACGTTTTTTGATTAGAATTTTGATAATAATATTGGAAATTAGAAAAATTATATAAACGAATAGAATAAATGTAACATCGAGTTGATGTGTAAAACATCGATATGTTGTCATTGATAATTCGCAAAGAATGGCAACATAACAAACGCTAATAACAATTTTATGGAATCTCTGATAATTCCTTATTAAATTACTGTTAATATTTATCAAATACCAATCGAATAAATATAACGTGATAAATATTAGACTAGCAAAAATATTTGTGGTAACAAATTGATAAATATTACAAATTATTTCGAATGGTATACCATATTCGAATATCCATTGTAGGACAATTTCGAAAATTGGCACTAAAATCAATTCGATACAATTCCAAATTGCATAATGCAATAAATAGATATTATTGCTTAATTTCAATTTCGGAAATTTCCACATTGTATAAATTAATATTAAACATCCAGATAATGATACAATCGATGACAGAAATTTTAATATTAACGAGAAAATCGACCATAAATTCAAGAATGCTCCCAAATTACGATTTTCATATAAATAGGAATCTTCGTCGAATATAAAAAATGGTTCTTCAAGTTCTTTAAATACTGATGAAATATTATTGTCGTATTTATCGATTAATGGCATTTCTATTCTGGAAAATATCCAATCAAATTTTGATAATGTGACGAAAAAATCTTACCTTACTGTAGAATATAATAGGGAAGAGTCTTGATAATTTGAAAATATCAACTAGTGCACAGATGGCTGAATCTGGTTTGAAACAAACCAAATATTTTATTGTTAATAACAAAGTTTTTAGTTTCATCACTATAATTATACAACGATAAAATTTCGATATATTATTCTAGTTAACTAAATAAAATCACCCACAAGCACCATAATCTATTAATTTGTATGGAGCTTTATTAAAGATCAACCGTTCTTGAGATAGAGCGCGAACAATAGAAAGCATTAAGCTCTAAGGCAAGGTCATCTATAGTATCAAGCCCATCCTCATCATCATCTGTAATAATCGACTGTGAAGCTTTTATATCAAGATCAAGTTGATATGATGGAGCATTGAAACTTGCCTCTCCATTACACTGGCAAAAATCTGAGCAGCATCGTAATCCTGCTTTTTCACAGTCGCAACTTAAGCCACAGTCTTCGTTGCAATTGCAAAATATATTATTTAGCAGTTCCTCTAGCAATGACGACAGTATTACTGTTCTTATCAGCTGTACGATTTTACTTTGCAATATACCTATCTACTCCATTCCTGGGGACTAATTTGGATTGATATGCTCTAAGTTCGCTGCAGTTGTAGGCTTAACTTTATAAAAATATTGTATCCGACCAAAATTGTAGAGAATTTGATGCCCTATAACTTTTCTAATAGCTTTGACGGTCATTTAGAGTTTAGAAAATAGAATATTCAAACAAACGAGAAAGAAGATTTTATGACCTTTGAACATGAATACCTTGAGCAGCAGACTCATTTTGAATAAACTTATAAAATTGTGAAAATAAAGCTTTATAATACAAACTTACAGCTTATACTGCAGTGTTTTTTAGAGTTTCATAATTTTTCCGGCAAGTACGATTTGTACTGGACAATGCAACTTTTAGAATGAGAAAGCGTCGGTTTTTCAAAATATATGGTTTCTATAGTAATAAAATAAAAATTGATAGAGAAACAATTTTCCAATTTCATAAAATATTCCAATAAAACCATTCAAATTTTCTACGTTAGTTTATATTGGAGTAGATATATGATACTCGATTTGAAAATGGATACACAAACACAACAACAAAAAATTGTTGAAACAAATATTTGACATTAAATATATTAGATTGTAAAATCAAAAATACTCAAGGCACAATAAAAAATTCAATATAAGAAATATATTGAGTTTCATTAATCAAATTCAATGCATCGATGGAATATCTTTTGAATTTCTCCATTCAACATTTCCAAATTCCATGCCTATATACAAAAAAAAAATAAAAAAATAACGAAAACCAAATTGATAGTCTTGCATATTTGAGAATTGATCAAATAAAAAAGACCATCAATCGATAATAATTCTTTGAAGAAATTGCTTTAAATTTATGTAAATGAATTTTGATTCTTTGGCAATTTCATTAATTTTAATTGGACGATTCCCACTAATTTCTTGATGAGATCATGAATACTCGAAATAATTTTACTTAAACTTTGTTGTATATTAAACATAATTCAACTCGATTGACAAAGTTTGAGTAGGCTCAATTTTTTTCTAAATGCAAACGATGTTTTGCTTTTGCTCTGCTTTCTCATGAATAAAATTTCAGCTATTTCATACTCTCAATATTTGATTCAAACATTTTCATTTAATTTATAAATGGTGAAATCTTTAATTTGAATGTTAAGGTTTTTCGTTGTCGATAAATACGAGTCGAATACGTAAAACCAAATCAAATTCGACAATAAAAACTTTCTATCAAAGAAATTCTATTTTAGAAATTGATTTATAATTTGATTCATTGCGAATGTTTTCCACACCGTATCTAATGGACTGTGGCAATTGGAATAATTCATATAATAATAATAATAATGATAATATTAATGAGCTGCTAATTAATGATAATGACAAGAATAAGTTAGTCGAACAATTTCATTTATAAATATCTTTAAAATTATAACAAAACAATGACTAATAAATTCTTTAATTAAACAAAGAATTGCAATCTATCATGATTTCAATTTGTTGAATAAATATTATTGAATTGATGATCTTGGTTAGATTCAATTATTTATTATTGAGAATTGGTGGCAATTATTCGACTAAATTCCGAACTTTGTAAGAACGAAATAATGAAAAATATATGGAAATCCGAAATTTACAATAAAACTAGAATTTATATAATAAAAATAAGGGAATAATAATAATTATTATTATTATTGTAAATGCATTCGGTTAAAGGATTTACAGTTGTGTTTACATGTTCCAATCTAGACATGTTGTTGATTAACATATGATGTAAACAAACTCATTAATTCGAAATTTAATCCAACAATAAAAAATTCCAACCCAAAGTTTAGAGGTCAAAATATTATAATATTGATAAGTATAAGATTTTGCGTCCATTAATGAATTATAGTCGTCCTATAATGACTTACATCAACCAGCAAAGAATCGTTATACGATAGGATTTAGAGAGTTGATACGAGATAGGAGGAAAAGTCAAATCAGAGCCGTTATCAAATTAGAACCTTAGAGAACTGCGCCTCTCCATGTTTCACAATAGCACGCTGCTATATGGAATTTAAGCTCAAGTTCATGAACATTCTCAGCAGACGAGGATCGCGGACGACGACCATTCGCGTCTCCATAGGCGAAAGTTGGGAAAAGTCGAGCATCTAGTTCTAGCTAATCGTAGAGAGAATGTTAGATAAAACAAACAAAAATAATAATCCGGACAGATTTTTCACTCGTTCTGTGACTTGGTTGCATCATTTTGATCCTGAGACTAAACCACAATCGATGACTAGGAGAACGCTCGTCCTCACCATCACCAAACAAATTCAAAGTCTCGAGCTCTGCGCAAAACGTAATAATGTTTTGGAATTCCAAAGAAATAGTAACGGTGGATTTTACGTGCAAAATTACAGGCTTTTATTATACTGACAAAATAAGACAATTGCAGGAAACTATCAAGGGGAAATAAGCGAGACAAATTACCGACTGGAGTACTCTGGTCCACCTAGACAACGCATCTTTACACAAAATTTGAGAAGCGGGCTTAGAATTACTGGAAGTCAGATTCTGTTCTTCAGATCTAGCTCTCAACAACTGACTCATGAAGCAATTTAATAGTCAGAAATTTGAAGACTATTATATTGAAGTGTGCAAGCATTTTCTACATAGAATTCATACTCTAGAGAAGAGATGGATCAAGTGTATTGATTTGCTAGAAGACAACGTTGGAAAATAGATTCTATTCTGTCTAATAGACATTTTCGGATCGCCCCTCGTATATCTAGACGACCGACTTGGAGGTTATAAATATTGAAATCCGCTTCTAAATTCTATCAAAATTTTTTGATATTGTTTTCAAATTATTATAAATTGTTGGAACGTGATTTTGAGACGCAAAATCGAAACCGACAACAATTTTACAATAATAATAATAATTAGGAGAAGTTCAATTATCTATTTCTAAATTAAAAACAAGTTAATCTATATTGAATATTTTATTATCGTTATATAATTAAGTGTTTTATAATAATTATGTAATATTTGGAATTTAATCCTATTGTTTCATTAATATGGAATTAACAATCAACAATGATATCGTTTGGTGTTATTGTTGCTGTTGTTGTTGGTCCATCACCAGATCCATCTAAATTATCTTGTTGATAATTCTTTAATTTCCATTTAAATACCGTTTGATAAGCCATTTTAAAATATTTATTATAATAACCTAATAGATAGATAACAACAATTAATGAGCTGGTACTTAAAATACGCCCTAAATTTTCGAAAATATCCAAAAACATAAATAAAACTATGTGATGATCTAATAAATCTAATGACCATGTTAGAAAAACTATAAACGATGGTAATGTTGTACATAATACGTATGTTGATATAATTAAGGGATATTTCGATTTTAATTGGTCATTTGTTAATATTTTTTTATAAATTAAACAATTTATCAATAAATTAATAAATAAACAAATTGCATAAATTATAATACCGGAATAATCGGTGAATAGATAAAAATCAATAAAACATTCACTAGATAATGCTAGAAATAGAAAACTACCAATAATATAAATTGTTATTAACAATAACTTTTGGAAGCGTTCATAATTATAAACTAATTTATTATTGATTAGAACCAAATACCAATCAATACCGACGGATGTAGCGAAAACTAGATTTACACTCAATATAATTGAATCTAATTGATATACAATACATAATGGTAAATAGCCAATATATTTAGCTAAGACTAGTTCATGTAATAATGTATAAAATGTTAAAAATAACATATTAACCAAATTACATATGGAATAATGTAAAAAATATCTATTACTACCTTTACATAGATTTGGGAATTTTTTGAATATATAAATTAAAAATAAACTAGCACCCAATGATGCTATACATGCTATAAAATATAATATGTCCGAAATTATAGCCCAAATATCATAGAATTGATAATTATTATAATTTTCGATTTCTTCATCAATTACTTTCAAATCTAATGATCCAAATGGATCTTCACCATCCACAAATTCGAAACTTTCATTCATTATCGCCATTTATTGTTATTTAGTTATTAATTTTTTACACCACCAAAAATTTATAATCTATATATGCTCATTTTTTATAATAACAACAATCAAACAAAAAACAAAAAAAACTACACACAATACACAATATGAGAATGTTTCTGGTTTATTTGCGATTGTTTCAACCTTGGTAACATTCTCAATTACAGTATGTATCTCTGTACTACGTAATTATGATTAAAAATTTCACAAAACAACAATAATTTTTAGAAATTGACAAATATTCCAAATACAACTCGATCTCGACCACTATCACTGTATAAAATTCATTCGCGGTTTATTCAAAACATAAACTTATAGTTGATTGTTTCCTTTTTTTTTATAATTGAATTACGATAAAGATGAGTTTTGGTCGTGGAATTTATCAGAATCTCAACCGCAAATTGAAAACAAGTTTGTGATATTTTGGAAAAAAATCTGAGGGTCAAATTTTTTAAAATATCAAATACTGACTGGCATTATTTTAAATAGGGGCACCAAATGTTTCGTCAAAGAGAACAGGTTGCGACCTCAACAAATGGGAAAAAAAAGATAACTATAAACTTCATCAATCGGAGGGGCATATGGAGATTTATTTTACTTTGAAATGTAAAATTAAAGGAACGACCTTTTTCAGGTCGAATTAATCTAAACATTTATTATATTCCCAACCATTTCACTACTAACAAATTTTTCAGCTTGGCTGAACATTCAGGCCCTACTGTCCCTTTCATTCTTCAACTCAATCTCAAACATTGTCCACTATTTCGCCTCATTATAAAAGGTCTTTTTCCTGGAAATAAAAAAATAATAATAATAATAAGGTGAGATATTTTGATGGAAACTTCCATCTCTATTTTATAAATCGCTATTTATTTATTTATCCATTTAGCGGAAATTCCAATTTTTAATCATACGCACATAATAAAATTATTACTTAATAACGTTATAATAGCCACGAACATCCTGTCGGTTTATGAAATTCAATGAAACTTTAATTAATCGAAATTTCCATATCGAGAAAATTGTATTTTTCTTAGAAAAACGAAAATGTTTGCAATTTTCGGACTGATATAGAGAGAGAGTTGGATCCGGACGTGATTCAAACCAGGATAATTAGCACGTGCATCCATAATTTCCTATTTAAACCTTGAAATACAACGAAACTAGATTTTTGTTTATATATTTTTACTTAACATAGAAATAAAATAGATTAATCTATTATTATAATATTTTTCGAAGATTTAATTAATTAATAAATCAATATGACCGATAATTAAACAAAATAAATATGGAAAATCTAAATTAAACACGATAGAAAAATATTTGTATAGCGATAAATAATGTAAATTATCATTAACTAGTTACTAAAATTCAAATGTTATTTAATTAATTTTATTTGAGAATTGAATTGTCAATAAATTCCACAATTCATTTTTGCGTACTGTCCATAAACAAAGACATCACCATCATATAAAACAACAATGATTAGAAATGAACCCATAAACCAGATGTTTTATTATCATTGATTCTATAAAAGTTAAGTTTACATATACCACAAAAAAAAAACAACAATTACCATATAAATTGGAGGTAATTGTACGTAGTAATTGAATTTTAAATTCAAATAAAATATTAAAGATACAATTAGAAATTTTTTTTTAACTATTCTGCAGCAATCGCTAATCGTGATCTCAATCTTAATCTATATTTATACACTTTATTGTATAAATAGAGTTGTTCAATATTATCAATTTTTTTGTTTTGTTTATGGAATATGGAATAGATTTATTATCCTATAAGTATATGCTCAAATTTGATCTCAACTTTTACGTGATACAGAGCCGATAGAAGATATTTTCTCTATTATTTTTCAATATTTATATAATCACGTATATCTTTTGTAATATACCAGATGGATGTTCAAATGCACGTATTTCGATTTTTGTTTGCGCTTATTCTATTTTTGATATATTTGTAATAGATTGAAACTCTATATATATACATTATAAATATTTATAACTATATAGAGAATACATTGGATAAATTCAATTGTGAATGAAAGCCATGTAAATTCAAATCGACAATTTAATTTACAATAAAGAGTATATATATAGCAGGATTAAGCATGGATCGAATGCCTTCTTATACGGGAAATAAATCTGGATTGAGCTCAAAAAATATGAATTCGTGCTATCCAAATCAACATTTCTTTGACAATAATTCATTTTTACAAATAACCACAATACGAATTTTTATAATTTTTTTTTTATACTCGTATAAGATAGATACACCAAAGGAGTATTGAATAAGATTTTCATGAATTTTCAGAGTGATCAAAAATTGAAAGGACACATGTATTACAGGACACCACCACGATGAGTCTCGCTCGTTCATTAATCATGCTCGCTATGCTTTATGACTCTATGACAGATGATTTTTCCAAAATTTTCGCACGAATAGAACAGTATGAGCAAAAATATAATTGATGACTGGATTTGAATCTGTTGGAAATCTTCATAATAAAAAATTTCCCCATAAATTTGAAGCGAACCTTCTAGATCTGTTTGCCATTTCCCACTCCTGTATGACGATTGTAACAAAGATGTTATCATACTTCTTTTGAATCCGAATTTTTAGATTTGACTGAAAATTTTCCATTAATCTGCACTGCACTATAGAAATGTTTAGGATTTTTCTGACCACCCTGAAAATAGAGCTATGGGTTTTTTTTTCAACACTCACTCAAAATAATCTATAGATAACTTGTAATTTACCAGACATGTAAATTTTGCAACAGAGACTCTTTTATAGCGAGCAGTAGTTTAGTTGCTTAGAGAGGTTTCAATCAAAATGATGTTAAAATAATCAATACATCACTTACAGCTTCTCAGCAATAGATAAGATATAGTATGGCAACTAAGTGTAACAATGTCATATAAAAATATCTATTACAGTACATTGATACTTCACAAATCAATATCACATTTATTACACAATGAAAAATTCCAAGCTTTAAGTTGTGTCAGACAAAAGCAGATCCCTGAAAACTATTACTCTCCAAAATCCACGAAAATAATAATAATTGATAATTAAATTCAACATCAAATTTTGAGATGATTGTATAGTTGTGACACAATAATCCAACTGCATATAACCAGGTCAACCACAAATACCGAAAATCCCACATTATTATTTCCCCGACAATCAATTTTATTTGTGTCAAAAAAAAAATGTAGTGATAACAA
>JAZBGX010000181.1:0-34627 GCA_037414775.1 Zonitis immaculata
GTATCCGCTCTCTGGACGATTAAAAATATAACTCAATTTAAACAAACCGTATACAATTGTTATTATTTTTTTTTTTTTAATTTCCGTTGTATTATTTTATCGTTTCCGTGGGTGTGAACAGACCATCAGACAATACAGAGGACAACATTGAAGCCAAAACGTTTTAGTTTTGACTACAAAACGGAAACAAGCACAGCTTTTTCTAAAATCTACATACTTATATATAGAAATTATATAACAAGCAGAACAACCTAATGATTATATAAATTTATACAGGATGAGTTGAAAGTCGTGGACTTAAATGAAAGTGTAGGTAGGGGCTGAAATTCTGAGACAAAAAGTCCTAAGACACTATTGCATGAGCACCACCGTTGATTAGTTATTAATGAAATGAACTAGCCAATAAAGAAAAAGTGCGTAGGCGAAGTAAAAATCAGTCGGGATGAGTTAGACGGTGGCAGAGACTCTGAGATATGTCAGCGGCGTGAGCTCTCCCCACTACCGTAGAACGAGTTAATCTGGTAGTAGGAAGAACTCACACCGCTGGTGTATCTCTAGTCTCTGCCTCCGCCTAGCTGATCTCGATTGATTCTTGTTTCGCCTACTCGTTTTTTTTTATTGGCTGCTTTATAAAATTGATAACTAATTAATGGTGGGTCACATGCAATAATGTCTCAAGACTTTTTGTCTTAGAATTTCGTCCCCTACCCGCCATTTCATTTAAGTCGACGAGTTTCAACTCAACCTGTAGAAATAAAACTATATAACTACATAATGCATTTCTATTATACTAAATTCATTTGATTAGATTGTATACTAGAAGTGAGCTTTTTTTTCCGGCCGTCGTCGAATCGAAGACGTCAATACTTGATTTAAAATGAAATAAATAAATAAAAATGGGAAAGTATGCAGTGATAGAAGCAGAAATTGTCTAATTTCATCCGAAATCTATTTTAATTTATCAAAAAAAAAAATAATACTTCCTTTAGAATCCTTTTTATTTCTAAGAAATTCGCAAACTTGTCGTCAACTTTCAACAATCAATCTACACAAATATTTCAATAATAATAGAAGATCTATAAAATGTTGTATTTCGACAAACTGTTATCTCTCTATGTACCTCTCTTGACGTGTTTGCTCTTCAATGGATGAACGAATATGAGGGTAATTTCGGTAAAAAACAAAAAACCAAAAAAACCGAAAAAAATAGAGATAATAGTAACCTGTCGCCTTCAGCCGATCCTTCGCCATCACTAGACGCTGACGATCCTTGTTTGGATAATCGAACATCACCTGGTAGCACTTCCTCTGACCGATGTACTGTGAATGAAGTTTTACCACGACGACCAAAACCCATCCGACGTTTACGGCCTTATATTCAATTTAATTTATTTAATTTTTTTTAACATATAAATAATAAATAAGAAAATTTTGGATAGCAAGGATTAGAGCTTACACGTATTTTTCGAGGTGATTTTCCCAAATTACAATTCAATAATAATAAAAAAACTAATCTAAACTAATAATTGATAAACAAATATTACTCTACAACATAATTAAGTTTGATTATTGTTTCGATAAGTCTCAATACTGGTACTTGTTTCAAATCGAATTGAAAGTACCAGTACGCTGAATTGTCTAGTGAAGTGAAATAGAGCGTACCAGAGCCGTAACGAGGGCATGAAGCGCCAATGGCCTATCAGAACTCAAAATTTCAATGCAAAACACGTTTCATATCAAACGGTCTACGTTACTTACAACGGCAAAATTTCTGACGCTCCTACTAATCGTCTATTTAGGTCATCCGCACTCCCTTCCATAGATAAAAGTTCATAACGGAAAAGTTGCCATAGTTATACGCCTAGTAGGCGGCGCATAACAAATTCTACCGATGGCAACTTGAATAGTTTGAAATGTAACATAGTATCAGACAAGCGAGCGGCACATATAATTTTTATACTCAGGCCAGTAATGATGATTAAGGAAAATGCGAACCGTAGAGTGACGCACGTTGTATAATATTTTTGTTTAATTTTCTCGCAACTTTAAGGCAAAAATCTTTGTCTACTAGCAAGTGTTGGGCCGGCATCGTTCGTTTCACCCTTCCTAAATACAGTAGCGCCTCTTTCGACGCACCATCGTTACGGCACTGCAGGGTACGATAAGTTGTCTCGAAAAAATCTAGTTACTTTTCGATTTTTGGATAAATTTTTTTTTACCTGTTGCTGATAATTGGCTGGTAGAGTTGCTCTTTTTATTGAGACCAACGAATTGTGCTTGTCGATCACGATCTCGATCCCGATCACGTTCTCGTTCTCTTTGACCATCCTTCCGTACGATTTCTTTCTGTGGTACTTCCAGACCATGTAATTGCCCAACGGCTGTATCACTCAAACTACCATCTATTTTTGTTTTAATTAATACTAATTCAATTGTTTATGAATTTTTATAATTACCAGTTTTGTCATCATTAGGTGGTTCACTATTTGATAAACTTCTAGTGAATTGTCCACGTTTAATACTACTATCTCTATGATGATGATGATGATGATGGTGATGATGGCGGTGGTGATGGTTATGATGTTGGTCGATATCTTCAATCGGATCTCTTAATTCTTGATTACGTTGATTTCTTGGTATGACTCGATGTTGGATTGATGTTGGTGGTGTTGATGATGTTGTATAACCGTAACGATCGCTGCCCCCTCCACCACCGTAATCAGTACTATAATCATCATTATCATTATTATTATTTATTTTTTCTAGAAAAATTGGAAACTTTATCAGTTGATTTTTTTTATTATCAGACGTCTTTATTGCTGGCGTCTGTTCAACATAGTTTGAATTGTTTTTCTTGCCACTTTGATATTTTGCCAACGATCGTTCCGCTATTGTTAAATCATTCATCATTCCGTGACCTCGTCGATGATTGATTTTACAATCATTAATTTTGATCATTATCATTATGAATTACTTGATGATAAAACAAGTGAATAGATAAAAGATAGAATTACCTAATATTTCTAGTGCCTCTAGGTCGTTCAGATTGTGTTGAAAATGCACTACTCGTTACAGAAGCAACCGATTCCATATCACTATCGAAATCAACTAATCCAAATGGATCCCGATCGCGATCTGGAGATGTTGTAATCCGTCTTGTACTATGATGTCGTGTATGATTCGTTAAATCACTATCACTTAATCCACTATACCTCCTTTCCCACCCCGATCCTGTACTACGATATGTATGTATATATCTCATACGATGTCTACCAATACGATCTTGATCGAAATCTTGTGTTACACGTTCTTGTAATGCCCTAGCTAAGGCTTGCGGTACTTGTGGTAATTGGCGTTTTTTCGGTGAACCAGTTGGTGTGGCTGTTGCTGAACGTGATTGAAAACGTGTTGTTGCAATATTATTATATTGTAATGGTTGTTGATAATCGGATAGTCGTACATCGGGCGGTGATAATGAACGATGATCGGTAATAGCACGACGTGGCGATTTTGAACGAGATCTAGACATGTGCATACTTGGCGATTCACATGGTGCTGCTGAATGCGACCGTTGTCCAGCCATACCACTCTATACACAATAAACAATAGAATATAATTAGTATTTTTTTTCCCACACACAAATCTACAATTTTAATTAACCCTTCGATATCCTTGATGATTATTATTATTATTATTATTATTATTATTATACGGATGCATTGCTTCAAAGTCTCGTCTTGATTTCCGTTCCGTCGTTGTATCTCTTGGTGGACTAGCTGAACTACCAACACTACTAACACTAGCACCATCGGCACCACGCCGCTCCCGACCACCACTATCAATTTCACATTCCGATGGTGTATCGGAATCGGAAAATCTCGAACCAGTACTAGGTGGTGATAGATGTTCACTAGGTGTTAATGCAATTTCTTCATGTGGCCCCAATGTACGCCATGTCGGTTGTTCATCTAACGGCCACAATTCAACAATACTTTCGCCTAAAAAATCATTGGCACCATAACGCACATAATCCCAAACTGTTATTTCTAATGCACGTAAACGTAGATCTGCTCGACGTAAACCGGAATAGACGAATGTCTGGTTCCACATCGGCTCCGTTGTATCTAAATAATAATAATAATAGAAAGATATAGTTTTAAATAGAATATTTTGC
The DNA here is from genome assembly GCA_037414775.1 of Zonitis immaculata. NCBI lineage: Eukaryota > Metazoa > Arthropoda > Insecta > Coleoptera > Meloidae > Zonitis > Zonitis immaculata. The sequence goes on from JAZBGX010000181.1 coordinate 4,175, forward strand.
CGACTTACTGGCTAGCGTTCGTGTTCTCCGTTTCGATTTCTCCGATCTATCTGGCAATAGAAATAATTTACAATATGGATTTCTAGGTTGGTGCGGTGAACGTGGCATTAATCCAGCAGCACAAACAATTGTTACAATCAATTGTAATGTTGTCGGATCGAAACCTAAACGTATTTGTATCCGACCACCGATACTAGGAGCCAAAGCTGGATTTGGCCGCGGACGTTCCGGACTGCCTGGCGACGTTACAAGGACATGGGGACGTTCATAGCCTTCAACATCTGGCTGTTGATGCCATTGGCCACCGGTTTGACCTAAATCGAAATTAAATCAAAACAAAGAAAAAACAAAACAAATCAACCATATTTTAACACCATTGCTTTTTTTTTTTTTGATTTCCAATAATTGTTTGGAACAAGAAAACACACACACAAACAGTTGTTGCTCCCATTATACAGACAAAAGTGTTTCTAGACTAAATTAGAAAGAGAACAAGATCTAAACGACTGAACTAGTTTAATGAAACAACAAACAAAACACTAATACGTATAGAAATACGATAAAAGGAAACAAGAGCAATATAAACAGAAGAATGTGTTGTTGGTTTTTTTTTCTTTTCTAAGTTGTATTCAAGTGTGATTCTTGTTATACAGGTAGGTAGTGCTATAGTGTTAAATATGGTTTTACAAGTGTTTAAGTGTGTGGTATTGTGCTGTTTTTTCCAAATTAAGGATCTTAAGCCCCCACTGCAAATTGTTTTTTTGACGATACTAACATATTTGTTGAATTGATTAAGAAAATATACAGGATGGTCCGCCGGAGGCTTTCCTAGTTTGTGTAGGAACTCGAATCGTTTCAACGTCAAAATATTCTCTAAACATTACACTTTAGATCATCAAGTTCCACTAGAGGCAGACTGAGAAGATCAGGAAAGCCTCTGATGCACCACCTACCTATATTCGATCAATTGCATACCTCTATTAGCCATTGACTGTTTCCATGTAACTTGAGCAGCTCGACGATTACCCATACATCTCGATACAATCAATTCAACATTAGCTTCTTGTTTACTTTCAGCAATTATATCGGCTACTTCTTGATATGTTTTACCTTGTAATAAACGTCCATTCCATTCGATCACTTCATCACCTATAATTTGATCATAAATATAATTTATTGTATTATAAAAATATAAAAAATACAATAATAGTTCAGCGTTCCTCAACCTTTGGAGCTCGCGCCTCTTGGAAGCGTGATTACACTGAATAGAATAGAGAGCAAGCATATCGGAATGACTTGTGACTCCCTTTGGCCTGTGTTTTAGAGCAAAGTTTTTCAAAGAAAGACACTCTGAGCTTTTTTTTTTTTTCAATACTTATTCGACTTCAAAGCAGGCACTGCAGAAAATCCACACCTGACCCGAAATCTACAAAGTGGTTTATTACTAAATTGCCTTTCGATCTCGCCACTTGCTGTGAAGTCTTTGAAGATTTCTTCGGAAAAATTTGGCTCGTAAATACGGAAAGATTGAGGAGCACTGTACTAGACGTATATAATTGTAGATAGTACCTGGTCTTAGTTGTCCTTCAACATCGGCAATACTGCCACGTTTCACTTTTTCAATAATGGCACCTTTCTGTCCATTATCGAGAATTTTACCACCAATCACTTTTAAACCGAGTATCGTAGTACTTGATCCAGTTTGTTCTCTATTACCACGTCTCAGTATCATATGGCCAATCATTCGTGTACCATCCGATGATACTTGCCAAGATAATGGATGCTATTTATTGAAAAATTTCAATTACCGCCCATTTTTTTTTTGTTTCAATGGGTTTCTTTTGTTTGTATGTTGTATGTGTTTTATGATTAGCAAATTGATGAATTGCGGTCAAATGTTTTTTTTTTCATTACATTTATATCCACACAGATTTTAAGGTTATTATTGAGTCAGTGTTTTAGACGTTGAAGCCATGCATTGCATATAGTATCAGGATTTCAATGACAATTAGATAGAAGAAAATGCATGCATCATCATCATTTTTAAAAGAGGATTAAGGCAGAATTACTTACAATTCGCTTTAATTTGATTAAAGGATGCAATAAAGGACTAAAATTCTATATATTGAGGTTGATACCTAATTGTAATATCTATGTGAAATGATTTTTTTTTTTTTTTTTTGTAAAGTTTATGTTTGAAATAGGCACCTTTGGCGGATCGCCACGTGTTGTTGAATCTTCACTAGATGTAAATGTTGATGATGTATCAATACCGGAATCACGATGTGAATCTTGTGAACCTTGTCTATCCCATGTTTCATGTTGATCGAAACGTACAGTCTTCTTTCTTCGTTCAGTAAAACAACGATTGTCAGCGGTGACATCTTGTAGTGGTCTATGTTGTGGGGCGACGATATAATGACTAAGGGGTGGCCAGTCACCGTTGCCCCCTGATAAACAGTCGATTTTCGATTTGGTCACTACTTTTTTTTTTTTTTGTCTAAATACAATTTATGCAATTATCAAAAATTTACAACCCCTATTTTGGATCCTTTTTTTTTTTGAAAAAAATATTTTGGAAAATAATCAAACACGACAATACTAAATGCAATAATAATAATAATATGAAGAAGAAATAAGTGCGCAAGCTGCGTGTACACGACCATCACATGCAGAAGATTCTTCAAAAAATTTAGAAAAAAACAAAACAAAAAAACAACAACATTGATTACGTCTGAGATATTCCGTTAAGAAATCGTAAAATTGATATAATCTTGATGTCTCACCGCTAGAAATTTTTTGATTTTCTCATCAAGTATGGCCTGTCGACTTAAACTGTCCGATATTTTATCTCTGTCACGACTTCCTGTAAATCGCAAATCAAATCAAAACTGACCCACCAAAAAAACAAAACACTAACAGTATTAGTTTTTCAATTGTTTAAAAATAAAACAATAATCAAGAATTACTTAGAATCGCGACATAAAACTGAATTTCCTTGTTAAATCGGGACTTTCAAGGAATAATTTCAATGGATAATAAATATAGCCGAGTTGAGACGTCTATAAAACACAATTCATGGGAGCAACAACCTTTTATAATAAATTATAAACAAGACGAAAGAAAAACAATCAAACACCTTATAGAGAGAGAGAGAGAGAGAGAGAGAGAGAGAGTCTTACCTTTTTCACTATCACGATCGTCGCTACCATATTCGGGTGTTGATTTTAGATCGTCTTCCGAACTAGAAAACGACCGTTGCAATTGCGGTTGCGGTTGATTGTTGTGATGTTTCTTCGTTGATCCGCTACGTTTATGTTTCTTATTACTACTAGCAGCTGATGGTAAACGTGTCTGTGGTATATCCATTGGTAATTGTTCCGGTTCCACATCAGGATATCTACAATACAAATTCAATTTTACTTAAACACAATTATTATCGATATAAATTTCTATTTACCGTTTTGGTACTAGATGGGGATGTGTTCGCATCAATCCTTCTAATTCGTCTTGATAATAACGTGGATCATCTTCATTATATTGTTGATTGTAACGTTCTAATGATGGTGTACGTTGTTCTTGTTCAGAATATTGTCGTCTCAATACACTACCAGACCGTTGTAACGGTTGATTTTCTTTTTCAGCCGCCGAATGTGCACGTTCTAATTTCGGTCGTTTATCGGATGGTGCTTGTTGTATTGTTGGTAATTCCATATCTGGCTGTGGTGTACCCAACATCCATTGGCCTGTTTTACTCAACAATTCCTGCTTTTTACGACATAATATACAGACCCAGATTACCTGAAATGATTTCGTTATGAAATAAACAATTTAAGAAAGAAAAAATTTTTTTGCCCCGGCGCCTCCACCATTTTTATATAATTCAAATTTTATTGCCAATATTGATAAAGTGCTCTCAAATTGACTGTACGATAGTAAATTTTTATATAACATCTAATTGTAGCTATCAAATTTTACCCGTCTGACATTGATAAATGTTTGAAATGACGCTAATATGCAATTTTTTCTCTATTTACAATCCATTTCCACTTATCTAAAATTATTCTATGTATTATTAATATAACTAGCTAACGATCCATCATACAGAATATCTAAAGAGATATTTTTGTAGAGAATTAAAGGCTCTACTAAAAATATCTCTTATGATTTTTTCGATAAAACAATTTTAAAGCTTATTTCAAGCGTTATTAGAAAAATCGGTCAAATTTACGAAGAATTCAATTTGACTTTGAATAACTTTAAAACGAGTAAACTTATCGAAAACTTACAAGAAATCTCTTTTGTAGAACATTCAGTTTTCTACAAGAATATGTCTTTAGATTTTCTGTTATGATATATCGTTGTCGACAGTGAAGCTCGTTGCAGTATGTGTTTCGATAGTTGAAGTCCAACTATTCGTAGAGCACATAAGGCATTCCATCCTGATTGTCTTAAAAGAATCATAGTCTGAGGAGTGTAGGCAAAATTTCACTTTCTCCAATGAATCAATAATAGACAAATATTTGGAGATTGTCAAAATATCTTTGTTACCGGTAATGGGAAAACATCTAACTGTAGAGATGGGGCAAGCTGCCCCAAAATAAACTATCATAGTGTACCACTTTTGAAATGGGTTGCGAATAGTCCTGACTTATACCCAATCGAAAAGTTAAAAAATAAGGTGCTCGGCTAGAACATACTCCAATTTGTAAAAGTGGTTGCAAAAATTTATACAATTGTTTTTTTTCCTCCTTCTGAGGACTCAATGTCTGAAAAATTCATAATCGATTTTGATAATAATTGTAGCATGATTAATGGACGTGATTGTGCCTGTGACGTGAATAATTCAAACATCCTCTTGATAATGATAAATTTCCCCTAATATGTACCTACTTTTTTTTTATCATAATAAATAAAAATAGTAACTTTTCAATTGATGATAAATATACAGGACGGTCCACCAGAGGCTTTCCTGCTCTGGCAATTCTGGCTCTAGATATTTGGAGAACATTTTGACGTCAAAACGACTTTAAATCGTCGAGTGCCAATTTTTCCCCTCCACTAAAACCAGAGTTGCTACAAGACCAGAAACGCTTCTGACGGACCAGCCTGTATAGAAGGTTAATTATTATCTTGTTTATTTCCAAATTATTAACTTTATCATTATTATTATTTTTTATCATCGAAACAATTGATGAAGAATTCCATCATTCAACTCTGACATTTATATAAAATACCAACGTGAAATCATTTTGTATCAATGGAAACGGATTCTACGTGGTGGGGTAGCTTTATTGAATAGCGGGGATTACCGTCTCTCTATTATTCAAATCGTCATTATAATAAATTTAAACGATAAAAATTTGAAAATATAGTTGTTGTTTCTTGTAATTATTATTATTATTATTATTAGATAGATAAATTGATATAGATAAACTATTTATATATGAGTATAGATAGAGATAGAATGAGGATGGTTAGAGAATCAATACGACGCGTCACGTCGGGTAAATGTGACGTAAAACACCCCCACGCTATAACTGGAGCGGCTTAAATGGACTACCCACGCTTTTTCTGGGTCCGATTCTCCGTCAATGGGGCGGTTGAGTTGGGGAGGTATTTTTTTCCCAATAATAATACCAATAGAATTATGAATGTACAGTTTCAATATAGAGGATTATATTGAAATAAAATTTCAGTTCATTGACCATTGAGAGTTATTTGAAATAGTGGAAGCGTCGATATTAAAAAAATAATGATAAGAAGAAGAAGAGAACTAACCTTATTTGATCGTAATGTAACTTTGCCACCACAACGGGCACAACAACGTATCGAACAATAATTGCACAAATGTCCAACACCGTCTGCAAATTTCGTTTTTAAACATATATGGCAGGTTGCATCCAATTCGATGCCTGCTTTCTTATGTTGCTCGTTACGGGCACGTATCGTCTCTTCTAAAATTTGCACTTCATCCGCTTTCCGTCTAACAAACAAATTAATTTATTAAACAAACAGAACATCAATTGTTTAAAATTATAAATTGGGGAAAAAACAAAACGCTTACTCATTGTAAATTATCATTCCAGACATTTCCACAATAATTAATAGAAGGAAAAAAAATAAACACCCTCTTATATATAAAGTTAATTACTTATAATACAATTATAACATGAGCATAGTGGGGATGGGGGGTGAGAATAGGAAACCAATAAGATTATCGAATTGTGTTTCTATGCAAAAATAAAACAATATATTTATCGTTCTAATTAAATCAAATATGTTGAAATAGTTGTTGGTTCTATTTTTAAATCTCGCTATATTTCATCCCTTCAAATTAATTGTCTTCCGTATGTATGTGTGTGTGTGTGTGTAATTCATCATGTCTATGTACATTTAAGTCTTGCTATATAATTCGATGTCGTTACATTATAAATTCAATTATTGTTCCATTGTGTGTTTGTTTTTTTTTCCTTTCTCGTAGTTGTATGAATTGAGAAAATCTACGTTAAATTCTCACCTCATAATCTCCTGTTCACGTTCCTCTTCTTGCTTTTGCCGGACCATAACGGACTCGATGATGGCCCGTTCTTCGGGTGTAAGATGAGACAGATCCGGCCCTTCCTCCATCCTAGCCCATTCCAGACATACTCCCGTATTATTATTATTATTATTATTATTATTATTATTATAAATCCGTGATTTAGTACTTTAAATTATTTGATAAATTATTTGTAAAAATCAATTTCCCAGAAACAAATTCAACTCGTATTCAATTAATACCAACATAATTATAATTTTTTCTATAGGAATTAATATGTGTGTTGGTATTTAAAACAGCCAGGCGTTGTCCTCTTGTTCTGCTCTTATTTTTACATCATTCCATTACATACGTCTTTTTAAAATAGCTCATTACGATGGAATTCCATTACACGCGATAATCTTTATATTTCGCAAATTCCGCACTCCTATATTACCAATTTATTGAATATCTTTACAATCAACCCATTACCAACACAAAACACTTGACACATTGTTCCATTTCGAATACTTAATAAGAATTTTTATAATTTTATTTAAACCACAAAAAAAGACAAACCAAAAAAAAACAACAATCTAATATTAATAATAATAATATTAATGGTAATCGAACTAATAGACCACACACACACACACTCTGATCTTGTTGTTTGGTTAAGTTAAAGTAACGTTATTTCCGATTGTCTTAAGCCGTCGTCCGGCCAAAATATCACAGTTTGCAATTACCCATTCATGCACCTTTAATAAATAATAGGATGAGTTAAAGGAACACCAATGGTAGCGTCTTGATAGCATGACGTCACCATAGATATGTATTGATTCGTGTTGGTGGGCAAGCGCCGCGACGCCGCCAACGACAACAACGACAAACTTTAATACATATATATATCCATATAGATATTGAAAAAATATATTAAAACATCAAATTACTAGGATAACAAATGCTATTATAGTGGGTTTTTCCCCGAAATTTATCAAAAACCGAATATTGTAGGCGTACATTATAAAAAAAAAATTGAAACAAATTAAAATTGTCGAACGTGGATTTGGTGGAGGCGCCGGGCAAACTCGCCTATTAGTAGCTCAAATTTCTAAAAGAAACTATTTGATTAAATCAAATTATTTAATACTATAATTGAGTATAAATGATTTTAAAAAAATGGAGCTTATTTTGTAGATTTGCAGTATTTATCTGTAGAATGTGAGATTCGTTTATTTCAATTTTAGCGCTTTTATTGTTCATGTCGGATGTCAATTTTTTAGGTTATGTTAGCCGATAACCTCAATTATTATAAAACTTAGAAATGTTACGTTTAATTTCGAATTTGAACAATTTGAAATTGATTCAACCGTTGATAACGAATAATCAATCTGTACGTAATTTTCCACGTAAGCCCCGTAAACCATTGTGGATGCCAACAGCAAAAACGAAATTGTTCCGTGTACCACCGCGACCTGTAATTCCCGACGATGAATTTGATGAATTGAAACGTTTAAATAACAATTATCGTACACAAATTAAAACAATACGTCGTTATTTAACATATAAATATAATGTGAAATTATTGGAACGGTCCGATACGGAACAAATTGAAAAGCAATTTATTGAAGATTTTAAACGTTGTAATGAAATTAATAATGAATGGAATCAACGTATTAAATTGGAACGTGAACAACGTATCGAGAAAGAATTACAAGATGATATTCGATTAGCACAAATCAAATTACAAGAGAAAATTGATAAACAAAATCGAATTTTAATTGAAGCTGAAGAAATGGTGAAACGCGAAAAGGAGGCTTCCAAATCGTTTATAACCAAAGAAAATCTAGATCAAGCTATAGCATATGCTATCGATAATCCGGTCGATTATAATTTTGCTATAGATTTAGATGGTAATCGTATTGAAGGACGCGAAACTCAACCAACAACAACAACAACAACAATAATAGGAAAACAACAATAATTATAAAATCTTTTATTAAATAAATATATTTACAGAATTTACCATAAACTTTCAATTAATTGACGTTGATCTTCAGTTGTCTCAATATCACTTTCAACATTTTCCATTTGTTCAGTTAAATTATCGAATTCGGCATTTTTAGTTTCATTTGTTTTCTTTTTAGTAACCATTCCACTGAATTTAGTCGAACCTCTTTTGGCTTTTTCTAATTCTTTACGTAATTTTTGTCGTCTAGCAATTTTCTCATAAATTAAACGTTCATTCAAATGTACCCATTTAAAACTTGGTAAATACTTAATATTCCATATACAATCGTACTGTTTTGATTTCTTACGTGTATCAACTTGTTTATTATTCAATAATATAGCCACTTTCTTTGCTATTGATTTCCGTTCAAATTCCACCCAACCTTCAACGAACCGTACAGGACCCTTTCTCTTCGTTTTCTTCTTCTTATTCATCACTCGCCAATCTACAATTATTCCTATTGACCATAGAAAATTGATTATCAAAAAAAAAAAATACGTACCAAGAGTTTCCGGTTTTTGTAAATAAACTCGATCCACTTTACCAAATTGACTGAAATATTCCTTAATAAGTGTTACATTCATATATGGTGGAATTGTTGCTAAATAGATTATTCCCCGTTTTGGGGGCTTTTTGTTTTTCTTTTGGAGATCTCCATCAGTTTCTGCTATTTTATTTGGTATTTCTTCGTCCATTATTTATTATTCCATACTTTTCTTTTGTTTATTTCCAAATACACGTGTTTTTTTTAGGGTTAACAATAAAGTTTACAACATTCTAAAAGCAAATTTCCCTAGATTATGGCAAGTGCAGTGACCGCAATTACCGACACTATATTCATTTGTCAATTGGCTTAATTGACTCCGAATTGCTGGTGGTTTTATTACAATTAAATTTTATCGACGATTCTTATCGAAATAAATCAATTCAGGAGCAATTTCGATCAATAACCGAAACGTGTCTCGATTATGGCCAATATTAGTCCAACAGGTATTGAAAATATTTATATACATATATATGTAGTTTTACAATAAAATCAGTCATTTGTTTTTGTAAAAATCACAGCCTACGCATATTATATCCATTGTTTACAAAATTTCATATTAATTATTATTTCTATTATCTATATTTTTATTGTTATTTTAATAACAAATGTTTTGTTTATCAACGTATTGTCGACATGTTTTCTTCTATTATTAAATGACGTGTCAACGAGATCCCGTTATTTGCTTCAATAAGCGTTACAATGTCTTCAAGTAATAATCTCAATAATAAAATATAGAATTTATCAATTTTTATCAAATACTTTGGAATAAATTGGAAGCAATCTGGTTTGCCTATATTAATTCGTTTCTCTAGCCTCTGGGTGAAAGTTTTCAGTTCAAGAACCTGCTTTGTTGTTAACAGACGCTCAATAGAATTATCGAACAGTTGTGTTAATAATTTGTGATGGTCTTGTTGATTATTCGATTAAAAATAAAATGAATACAGAAGAAGAAGAAGAACATAATAGTTTGGATTATATTGAAGATCCATATTTTAACTTACAAAGTGTAACAACAACAACACCAAGTTTAGATGATGATGATTGTTGTGATTATTTGAATGATTACGATGTATTAGAGAATGATATTGATTTATTTGATATGAGACAATTAGATTTCGATGATATCCATACAACAACAATACCGAATATAAATGATGAATCTGTTAATGTGGAAGCTGAATTTTTTAATGTTAAACGTGCTAATGCTATAATACGGAGATTTTTCAAAAAAGATTTCAAAAGACAAGTTCGTGTTACATATTGTGATTTAACCAAACCATATTTAGCTAAACTACCAAAAGATAATAATTTTCGTAAATATCTTGATATTAGTTTGAATAATGATGGTGAGATATTTTATAATTGCTTAGAAATTTATACGCAATTTGAATGGAATTTCAATTAATTTTTTCCGTATCTCTGAATTTGTTCCACTTTTTTTTGTTTTTGGTCAATAATAATTGATTAACTGTTTTTTGTTTTTTTTGTTAGAAGAGGCGATTGTCGCTGGTAGTCATGAAATCACTGATATATCAAGTTTATCATTCGAAGAGACCGAACGCCAACGTTCCTTATGGAGTGAAGAATTGGCACAAATTGAAGATGAAATTGCAACATTACGTACTGTATTAGCATCGAAAATGCGCCGTAGTGCCGAATTAAAACGTAATTTAGGCATTACCGTATGGAAAGAAGTATCTGAAGATATTAATCAAGGCATTAAAAATGTTAAAGAAAGTAATGTGTAAGTTGGTTTGTTTATTTGTAGATTTCCGTATAGAAATTGCATGTTTATTTTTATTTTATAAATTTCGATTAGATATCAAACAGTGGAAAGTAAAGTTGGTCAAGTCACTAAAGCGGTAACTGATGCTCCAATGTAAGTACAATTTGTTCGTTAATTACAATAATTGATAAATTCTAGTTCTATATGATTCTATGCTATAAATATATTTTGTTTTAGTTATCAAAAAACAACGAATTTAATTGGTGGCATTACCGGAAATATTACAAATAAACTCGGTCAGATGCGTCATTCGGAATCATTCCGATCTATTGAAGAGAGAGTTGGTAGTGCTTATGAGAATGTTAAAGTATTTCTACTTTTTTTTCTTCTTCTAATAATAATTATTTTCTTTATTGAATTATTTTCTTTTGTTTGTAGACAAAAGTTGTATCGCGTTCCTCATCGCAACAAAGTTTGGATGAAGCTGGCCGTTCACGTTCAGGTTCAATTGTAACAAGTCCAACAATTCCTGAAGAGAAACCATTGGCATAGTCTCTAATTATTATCTAATTGAATAATAATAATAATAAACTGTGGGTAATTATTTGTTAGATTCTATTTGAAATAATGGCCATTGAGATGCCTTCAATATTTGCTTAATTATTTTTATTGAATTTATTCGTTACTAATTTATAAAATTAGTTTCGTTCTAGTTCTTTTAGATTTATTTAATGATAGAAAAACTTAATTTGTCTCATTCAATAATCGAAATTTGAAGACTTGAATAGGTTTTTGTACAGATTTAGTTTAGTTATAAATTCCATAAAATCTATTATAATGAATAAAATGCTATTTTGCATACGTAGCTCTATTTTAGGTTCTTATTAAAACATATAATTGATGATCGTTTTATTATTAACCATCATTATTATTACAATAATTATTAATACTAGATCCTATAAAATAAATATTCTAAATTTAATTGACTTTAACAGTTTTGCAGGTGTCTTTTTTGAAAATGAGGTTTCTCAAATTTTGGAATGGCAATTCAAATACTAGAGTCAATAATGTCGATAATAGAATAATCCAAAACAATTCTTTAAAATTGAACATTAAACGAAAGAAACCGTATTCTTCCGGTGTACGTAATATACCTAAATTATAAAAAAATACTGGAAATTGCGTTAAATAAACTGTATATGAAATTTTCGTCCATAATAGAAATAACGGTTTCGAGAACCAACGTTCAATTGAACGTTTATAATTTAAATGTGTTGTAAATATAATCCAGGCAAATGAGAAACACCATAATATTGGTGCAAAAGCTGCATACCAAGCAGCATCAGTTGGATGGTAATTGTAATTGATAGCACCCATAAAAGCTGGTCCGAACAGTGATGCTAGAAAACAACAGAAGGCTATAGTGTCGCCGGTATGGATCTGCGTCTAAAATCAATTATTTTCGATTATTTATGAAGAGAAAACAACTGGATTTTTTATTAATTACTTTAGATAGTGTTATAGTTTTGTATTTCCGTAAAATATATCCTAGGAAAATGCCCATAATATAGACAGTGATTCGATGTGCTGGTAGAATGTACATATTATCAGCTGTGTCGAATAATTGTTGAATTCTTATTAATAAAAACAAATTATTGATTAATATTGAAATTTTATAGAATCGTCAATACTTACGATGTTCCGAAATGGATATAATTGGACAATTTCATGGTATAAGTGACATAATAGCGCATTATAGTCGATATTGTTGCTAGCGTAATTAGAAATAAACCACCGCGTTTCGGCCATTTCCACAATATCAATATTAGAAATGGTGAAATGAAGAATAATTGCGTATCAATGCCGACATGGTGTGTATGTGTTAAACACTAAAATTGATAATTAATAAAAAAATCTATTTATATATAATAAAGTGGATAACTAACGATATTCTCGAAACCGAAATAATTATGAATAAATAATAAATTCCTCCACCAATATTGTTTGCATATTGTCGAATGCTGTAATACAACCAAATTCCATAATGGTCCATTATTCAACCATGGTAATATAAATGTACAAAATGCAATTAAAGCAGCAAATGTTGGTACAATACGTAATAGACGCGATAAATATTCTTCAATTAAATTAATATTTTTTTGTTGTTGTAATTTACCAAATAATGTATAAGCTGTTAATGTTCCAGATATCATAATAAATGGGTCTGTATATAAACTAGCAGCACGTCCAATTACAGTCCATGGTTTCGAAACATACTGAAACATTATTATACAAATTTTAAATTATTGTTATAGACGGATAGATGGCGCTGTTCTTAATTAATATTGCTCCTGTTATAATTTTCGATGGTTTTGTATACATATATATACATATTGGTGTGGTTGTTTTTTTTTAATCTCTTGATAGTTTCTATGGTCCTGATATTGAATAGCGAAATTTCCCTCGATTTTGACGCTTTTAACCGTCATTTATTCTCATCATCATCATCATCATCATTAAGAAGAGATTATTCTTTATTTATTATCAATTATCACATATAGTAAGTTGTTTTTTTTTTTTATTTATTAACAAGTGACAAGAATTCTTTCAGTTGCTGTTCGCCTAATAATAAAATCAAGAAATTCGCATCCGAAGCGCCATGAGTATTTAGACGAAAAGGCGCGATTCCAATTATATATATAGACAATAATAATAATAATAGTGGTACTCACTTCAACCATTTGTGTACGATTAACGTATGGTATAAAAAACAGTGCCATCGATTTATGGGCAATCAATAACATGAATCCATTCAAAAATCGTACACCATGTATAGCTTCAATGTCATCAATTGAACGTTTATTTGTTAATATGGAATTTAGGTTTCTCCTTAAAGAAAATGCCATTAACCATTTATCTAAAATTAGCAACAACAAAACAATTACAATAATTAATCATATGACGGAAGTACCAGCATATACATATATATATATATTTTTTTTAGACTTACTTTTATCACCAACAGCTGTATAATCGTAGACGGCTGCAATAATTACAATAAGAATCATTGTCGCAAAAACACCGCTAGAATTAGAAATTAATCAATTTTTTTTTTTGGTTTAATTATTATTTAAATTTACATTGTTATAATTGTTGATAATGGTAGTGGTTGGTTGTCGTTGGTTTGGCACATTTCCGGATCGACTCTAACATCAAATTGGACGTCAGTATTTTGGAAGAATCGTTGTAATTTTTTATGGATAGCAATTTGTAAATCTAAAGATGTACATGCATTAGGTACACAAATAGCCCAATTTATACTAGAAAATCTTGGTACACGATGTCCTGGCTTCAATTAACAATAATAGAATTATAATTCTTGAATGGATTCGAATTGTTTTGATAAACTTACATCGCTTAAACGACTTTTGAAATGATAATGGGATTGGACTAGACGTTGTAAAGCAGCTAAATATGGACTTGAGAAACTATCGATTTGTATAGAAGCTAAACAATATTTGCCTTTAATATCATTTTCTCGACTATTAGCATTTAGGCACATATCGAAATTACCTAATTGATTCACATTACCACTCAAAATACCTGAAGCTATTTTGGCGGAAGAATCGTACACTGAAACAAAAACAAAATATGTCAAGAAATAAACAAAACTACTAAAAAAAAAAAAAAATGGAAACTTACTTTTTAGTGCCCAAAATTGGAATTTTTGTAAATCATGTAAATAACGTTGGTTTTGTTTTTTACATTCTTGATTAACGCCATTTTCATTGAGATCGAATGGTGGCGATGTTGATGTGAAAAACAATTCCAATAAACGATTGGCAATAATTTCGTAATCATGGTCTGGAATATAATGGAATAAGAACAAGTTTTAAAACGAAAAGCAATACATGGACTTGATCTCAATTGTTTTTTGTTTTTTTTTTTTTGATATAATCAATCAAAAATTGATAAACGACAATCGAAAGTTGCTATAATTTTTGGTTATATTACTTAATATACTTAAGTATGGTAATTTAAGAATTTTAATGGCATTGATTTTTATGTAATTAAATTAGTCAAGGTTTCAATTATTTAATTTGTGTTGTGTTTTTTGTTCACATATCATTAGTGAGAAATCTGATAGAAGGTGTGCCAAATGTTATTGTTGTTTTTTTAATAATTTTTTTTGAAAAATTGCCTAATTTTAATTAACTTTTACAAATTGTAATAATAAAATTCGAATTATATAGGTTATGTTAAATTCAAGGTTATTCTCATTAAGAATTTAAGTAATGTTAACACTTTTATCTTGTATTGAATTATAAATAAATTTTTTATGCTGACAATAAAGGAAAGGAAAAATAATCGAAAAAGTTCAATGTCCATAGAAAAATGCAATCTATTTAAATAAATTCAAATGTAAATAAAAATATGATGAAAATTAGTGTAACACAAACACACAATTTTTTTTGTCCTAAATTTCGTTCGTATGGAAATTGTTCAATAGATTGTTACTTTTATTGGTCAATTATGACATTGTTTTTCCAGTATTTGCTTTGGTGAACGACCTATAAATGTCTTGTTTTCGAGTATCTATAAGAGGCTGTTTTGCTATATTTTTTCCTACCACCACAATCTTGATGAAATTCCAGTTTTCTGTTGATTTTGTTGTATTTTTTTATTAATTAACAAACCACAACAACTACATCATCATCATGGTTTATCTAATAAATTATAATTTACATAATTTTGATATTCGCATTCCAATATTGATTGTAAAGATCAAAGTTTTATTTAGAAATCTTATGACAAATAACGGATTTATATTCCCAACAAAAAAAACGACGTCTATATTTAGTTATTGCAAAAAATTTAGCAGAATTGCGAGTAATATAGAAACGTGATGATTTTTTTTTAAATAAATTCGAAAATGCGCATCAGTTATCGAGACAAATTATTTATGAATTCGCTGACTAATTGGAAAAACATTTAAATGCAATTACTGATTTTATAATTATTTCCTGATTTTTAGTGTATTTATAGTTTCTTTGCTGTTTGAGAAGGAAAAAAAGCAGCTCACCTTCCTCATAACATTGGTTGATATCATTCAAGCACAACTTTCCACGTTCTTCCTTATCAAACAAACGATTCAAATACAATTGATTCAAATTCGTTCTATTTACTCTAATTAATTGTTCGAAATTGATTGTTTTTGTACGATTTGGTTGTTGTACATCACCATTGATATGGATTGTTAGAACAAACACGAACACTAAGAATATAAACGAGAACGACATCATTTCTTCTTTTTCGATAATCTATTCCAATAATAAATCGAACATATTACGAAACTAATTTCCTATAATCGAACATATCACAAATTTCGTTCAATAACACTCGATTGCTATATCGTATATTTACTTTTCCAATCGTCTACCAACTAATAAAAGAAATAAATATATGAAAACGGTAGGGGTAGAATTAATTTATGTATATACCTACAGACTTTATGTTTATATAGAAATATATAATAATGATAGCCCCACTCTATAGCAAAATCTTATAGAGTTATTGTACGCCTGCGACCAGTTTGGATTTTCTGCAAGTTCAGATATAGTGGGCTTTTTTTTTTTTTGCTCTTCGGAACTTGACCAAAATAAATATTTAGCTTTTTCGGTGCTTAATTAAATCGTAATATTGTATAATGATTTGTAATTTTTTTGAAACCGGAAAATCGAAGGTCATAACGAATTTTTGTGCGTTAATTTGTCAATAAATTCTTTGAAACAGATTTCATAATAGCTCTGAGGGTTTTAACGAATCTATACAAGGTTTAATACGCGATTTGTACATTTATAAACGATTTTTGCCAACGACAAAATGTGTCCTCCATCGGACGACGCTATGAAAATTCGAAAATCATTTCTCTCATCTATATCGAACAACTGCTACTAAATAATGGAGATTTCACGAGTCTTTATTGCTGATTTTGCAAGCATGTACCTCTAGTGCGGAACAAACTGTATAACACCGTCTAACTGTCTATAGGTACTATGGGGTTCCACGATCAACTTTCGGCATATTGTCTACACCCCCAAATTTACGTTTCTATTCGTATAACTCAAATTCATTATAAGGTTTGGTTCTGGTATATAGTAGGGGTCTGCAAGAAAAATGTCCTCGGACTATATAAATAAGCAGTCCGGGGAACCCTTGAGCTAGTCTATCGACCAATAAACCAAATTATATTTTGCATTTCATTAAATAAACCTGATACCTACCATAAAAATAATTTTTTCTAAAAAAAAAAGGAAACGAAAGATAATTTTTATAATTCAGTGATTTCGATGCTGGTCAAACACTGGAACCTGCCAAATTTTGTTTGGTTATTCAACCGAAATTATCGACAATCTACGAGACTCTAGCAGGAATTCTACGAAATCTATATTAAGTCATAACAGTAAAACTATATTGGAATTCATGCAAATTAAGAAGAATCAAAACGTATCTATATATATATACAGAGTGGTCCGGTAGTCTACCAGAGGCTTTCCTGGTCTTGTAGAAACTCTATAGTAGAGAGAAAAAGATCTAAAATTTGAGAAATCGTTTTAACGTCAAAATGTTCCATAAATATCGCACTTTAGATCGTCGGGTACGGTTTTTTTATTGGCACCCACTAGCGAGCCAAAGTTGCAAGACCAGGATCGCCTCTATGCGGTGGAACACCCTGTATAGATATAGTTTAAGCTGCACAATTGTTTTGGAATTATCAAATTTCATTATTGCATTGAAACTCTTGAAATTCTCTCATCTTTGTTGATGATTAATTAACAAACAAACAAAAAAAAGTAGGTAAATGAGTAAATAATTAATCAGCTCTCTGTAGTGTTTCAAAGGTCACTAAAATTCTAATAATCGTGAAAAACGAGCTTCATCATCCATTTTTTTGCTTCTTCTCGTTATTTATGAAAGGAAACAAAGAAGATGAACATATTAGCGTTCGCGCCAATCAATGGAGCATTGAACTTGAAAGGTATCGTATATTTTATGTCTTCTTATTCCTACAGATAAACGATAAATCATGATTTAGGAAATCCCCATAGTAACTTTAATAAGAATACAATTTGGATATGTTGTTATTATTGAACGTGCGATGTTCGAGACCGGTATTTTGAATTAAATAAAATGCATATTGCATGAGATGCGCTCGACCTTCAATGTTCTTGAATGTGTTGAAGAACCTTCGATTTTTATAAATATTTTCGTTAATTCGATCTTTAAATGAATTGGATGAATTGCATTTTTTACGGCCTAACGATGATGATGGTTATTATATAGTAATTTTTTTTCAACTAATTCTATTGATCATCATCATCATCATCACCTTTAGGCTATTTATTTAATTAATTTCTGTTCATTTCATCGAATTGAAACAAAAGATTGGAAAACTTTGAACTTTGAATTCCTTAGCTATCAATTTCAAGAATACCGAATCTCTTCTACTATAATTTATTAATCAGGTACTATTAATATTATTGGTACAACGATCAAGGTAATATATTGGCATTATACATACGTCTTCAAAACATTTTTGGAATAGTTCTATTCAAGTTGAAGCATATAAGTTTCAAATCAAGGCCAAGAGATTCTAATGAATGCCTCAAAACAATCGCTTTTTATTCTTCTATTGTACGAATAAACAACATCAAGGTAACAAACACATATATTTATTATGTGTACAATAAATCATGATAAATTGCGTTCAAAAATAGTCAAAAACTATTATTATTATTATTCAAACTATATAAAACTAATCATGTAATATTAGTACTTTCTTATTCGGTCAATTGTCCGAATTCGAGATGAATTACAAATGAAAACAATAAATTATCGAAATTATTGCGAAATTACAGCCATTTTGTCGAAAATTCAAATTCTGTAACACAACTCGATATTTATATATGCAACACCGAAACATCAAAGTATGATTAGTTGTATAAATCAATATTTTATTTCACTCCCACAATCGACTTCAATTCATTCAAAGCGACATCTCTTAGACAGTAGCTAAATCAAATTGTATAAAATATTTTTAGGCGACCTCTATCAATGATTGTCTATAACTAAACAATAATCTACGAAAATATATATAGAGCTGTCACGATTTTGATATTCTATGATTATTTTGTATAACCTCAAAAAAAATTCAACACGTTTTTGTGTTTGTTGTTATTAAATAATTTCCGAATTTCTTTATTATCTAGTAAATATGATTGATGCTAAAAGTTTCTTTGATTATAACATACCTGAGCAAATATTTGAAAGTGGTGGTTATGATGCAACAATTAAATTACTCTACAATTGTAAGTAATTTATATTTCAATTAAATAGGTTTGTGTAATATTTTTTTTTTGTTTAATGAATTTTAGATGGATATCGAACTATAGCAATTAATCAGCAGATTGATACATCGGAAATTGTACCTGTACCATTTCAAATTACAGTGGTTGATGTAATTGGTTGAAATTATACAATAATTTTTATTTTCTTTTAATAAGAGTTAAGTTTGTAGGGTTGTGAAGATATGAAGATTTTAAATCGCTTAACTATAAAAATTACTAATCAAGAAGCAATGTGTAGACTTGTAATTTGTAAAGAATTCAGTTTGGAATTGGTTTATTATAGTTTCCTTTTTTTTTTTTGTTGTAGACTAAATCCCCAAATTATAAGAAATACGATATAATCGCTGTAATGCCAGGAGTTGCAACTGCATTTTCGGTTTGTTTATTTGTGTAAATATTCTTTCTTATTCTATAATTATGAATTTCAGTTTATTGTAAATTCAATGGACGCTGATATTTTCTGTATAAATCCAGTTAATAAATCGAATTATATACGTGGTAGAAAATTATATAATCAATTAATTGAAAAAGGCTATCATTGTGAAATTTGTTATGGACCTGTTATTTTAGATACAACAGCACGTAAAAATACAATAACTTTATCACATATTTATCATTCATTTACAAAATCGAGAAATTTGATTTTATCAAGTGGCTGTACAAGTCCACTCTATATTCGTGGACCTTACGATATTATCAATCTGTATCCTTCAACAATATTATCATTATTATAGTAACGATTGTTTTCTGTGGTTTATTTTCTTAATTTCAATTATGATAAAGTGGTTTAATTTTTGGTTTGAGTGAACAACAAGCTAAAGCTTCAATTACACATTGTGGCCGGAAAGTTTATATAAATTCCGGTAAATATAGACAAAAAAAAATAATTATTTTCGATTAATTTACAATTGTGTTTTTTTTTTGAAAATTACAGTTGGACGACGACATGGAAAAACTTTAATATTGATTGAAAATATTGAAGAAAATACAATAAGCAGCGATGATAATGATGATGATTCCGTTATTTGTTTAGATGATTTTAGTATTATGGAAGTTGATGGACCTGCACCTAAAAAAATCAAACAATAAATCAATTTATTTATTTTATGAACAAAAAAAATAAATAATAAATTTTATAAACTCGGTTTTTCCTTTAAATCTTTAAACTTACCGCCACATTCGGTTATATGTGTATGTAAATAATAATAGTAATAATAATAATAATATTGTTATAGGTGGCGCTAGTATCGATCACAAGCGTAATGATAAAATGGAGTACTCATTTATACGTGCAGTTTATACACAAAATTTAATTAAGTGAATTTATGTATATAATCGTTGTTAAAGTGTAAAAATTAAGTAAAATTGATTTAATCCAAATGTGATTTTAATTATTTCGTAGTTTTTTTTATAAAAATATAAAAGTGAGTTGTGTAATTTTTCGGTAATATTTATTGAAAAGAGTTTGGTGGTCTCTATACATATATACATATACACACACATACATACATATAGGTGTATATACATATATATCTATATACATTTATAATACACATCTACAAATAAAATACAGAGAGAGAGTGTGTGTGTGTGTGTAAAAGACGGCAACGACAACGACGGACGGGACAAGAACAGATCGACGGTGTCCATGGTGAGTTTCCGCAATTTTTCGTTTATATACAAAAAAATTACCCAATAAATAAATGAACAACAAATGTTTGAAACAAAACAAAATCTCTATCTAATTAATTTAGAACATAATTATGTGCTATTATTGAATTTTATTAGGTTGAATTGTATGGACTTGAATTATTGTTAAAATACAGAATTATCTACCTAAAGTAATTAATTATTAACAAAAAACAAAAAAAAGGTAAAAATGGAAATAAGAAAGCGGGTCGCCATTGGTTGATTCAATACAAATCAAATTAATAATGAGCGGAAACACATCGCCTGATTGGTTGTTATTACTGCAAAAAAAAAAAAACACGAAAAATCTTGCCAACTACCTAGAAATAATTGATAATAATAATGATAATAACAAAAATTCAACAATAAATAAGAATAATAAATAAAAATGGAAACAAGAAACGTAACGACATGTTTAATGGAAGTTATTATAACTATCACCGGCAGAGTTCATTGTTCCCTCTCTCTTCTAGATATACGTCGTCGAGTCCAAAGCCGGCTCGATTGATAAAAGATGACGACTACGACAACATTAGCAAAAGATTAGCAACAACAACAACAACAACAATAATGCTATAGTAGTAGTAGTAGTAGTAGTAGTTGTTATAACAATATAACTTTAATATTGTTACTGTTATTTTTGTTGTTTGTTGTTGTTGATGGTGATGATACAGTTGCTGATTATTGATATATACCTAGATGTTGTTTGATGGTCGGTATAAGTAATCGATGTGGCGACGATGACGGTGGTGGGCATCCGGACGCCCAACCGCCCCCGCACACCCACACTATATATATATATAAATATATAGATATATATGTATATAAATATATATTTCGCTTGTACGCCACACCGCGCCGCTCGCTAATCAATTTCGTAATTACCTCTCGCACACATCTTCTGTTTCTGTTGTCCGCGTATAACTTTGATGATGGTATTGAATGTTTTTGTGTGTGTGTGTTGTGTTTGCGATTTCAGATAAACAACAGTGCCTCCAAAACTGTTCGATTTCAAAAAGGTGGAGGAGAAAAGGCGACACCCTTTGCTATTATAAAAATAGATTTTATTTGATATAAAAATAGAACAATTATTATTATTATTATTAAAACGAACGTTTCAATGTTTATAATTTTGTTTTATTTTAATAAAATATCGATTTTGTTTGTTTTTTGTTTGCAAAGTATTATTGAAATTTGCCAATGTGACTTTGATCTTTGAGATTTGTCGTCTGAAAATTTTCTTGAAATTTATAAAGGGTCATGGAAGGAAAAAAAAATTAATGAAACTTTCTAAAATATTATAAATAATACAACGCATTGAACAATTACCAATTATGAAATACCGCCACTAATTGTATGTTTCTAATATGTCCTCATTAGATTTAAAATTTCCCAAAGTTGTTCCATATCGTTCATCTTATCACTTTCCAACCGCATTCAATTATCCAACAGATGGTTATTATTTTTTTTTTAAAAAATTTGGTAGTATCAGTCTTCATCCCTTATCTTCATCATTTAATTATTAATGTTTCGTGTTGGTGTTTTTTTTTTTCGGGGGGTCGTATATTTTTTTTGTGTTACCACCGCCACCGAACTAAAACAAATATTTCGACTATACTTACTACTTTATTTACCAATACATATATGAATTGTATCGATTTTAATTGTTGTCCTGTTTTATTGGGCTCGATGCGGATGCTATAACCAATGATGATGATTATAATGATAATGATTATTGTTGATTGTAATTAGTGAACGCGGATTGTTTAAGGGGGAGGTTCTATTGATGAATATAGCAACAGTGAAGACAGTGGGGATAATATTAAAGCTTCAATTCTGATTGGGCCCTGGGGTGAAAAGTTGTACCGCTCATGGTTACGTTTTTTTTTACACATAAGCGTATAGCTTTTCCCCTTTGGTTCTGATCGCTACAATCTTCCAGGTATGTTGTTTGTTCGTTTTGTTTTTTTTTTGATGTATTATTATTTGTAAGGAAAGGGGAATCTTTTTATTTGCAACGATTTTGCCATAATAATAATATTATTGAATTGTTCATATCTATTCGCGGAAACTGTCATAATAGAAACTCTTCTGACAACGACGGGTCGATCGAATGAATTTACAACGTCATCATCCCCTGTTTTGTGTGTATGTATGTGTTTGTCTAAAATTACGTAGGCTGCCTGCATCGATTTTAACCTCAATTCGAGATTTGCTACTGGAATCTGTAAATAGCGCCCTTCTCATTTTTTTATCACGATTAGTAATTCAACGGACTTTTTTTTACTGTCACAAAAAAAAAAGGAAGTAAACAAATATAAATGTTTTTTGACAAAAATGAAACATTAATATTGTACTGTACTGTACTTACCCTACATGATAATTATTTAGTACAAAAACAAAATAAATGAAAATTTGTTGTTTCGAAAACGTATTTTATTGATTGTATACGAGAATTGATATCTTACTCATACTTATGTATATGAAATACTTTCATATGGTAATTAATGACAATAATTGTGACCTTAATCAATTAAAACGTGTTTATTGTATTCGTTTGTTTGTCACTTTTATTAATCTTTCAAAGTTTTCCATTTGTTAATAATTTGAAAATTTTATAACATCCTTCTAATGAATTATAGAAAAATATCAATGTTGTTGTAATTTCTAGTCATTAATATTTACATAAATTAAGTATAAAAAATTACTTAGAAGCTGAAGAAGATGATGATAAATCATTGATTTATTTAGTTATTTTTAATATTTTAGTATGAATGCAGATGATTGTTGGTGTAAATAGATTATTGCTTTGTAAAAAGTTATGTAATATTATTGAATGATGATGATGATAATAATAGATGTATGTATAATAATTACAATTACAAGAGTATATATAGATATGTATATTTTTGAAAAATTGTTGCAGCGATGCTGTGGTGACATGAGAATCAAAGAGACGCTATGTGCCGCTTAAAGCGATGGACTCTTACGACTTGTTCGGGGAAGATGGATCTGGAATGTTGGAAGGTCTGCCCGAATTGGGCACTGATCACTTCGATCCTGCGGTGACGGGAGCACGAAATGCACAATCGGCCTATAGTAGTCAGCCCACCTACTCGCAAGAGACACCTCTTCAAAAATTGGCTTCCTTTGGTGGTACAGATTTTAATCACATGGATCCAAATGCACAAAATATGTACGCTCAGGGTTATGGCACCGATAGACCAATGGGGCCACCTGGTAGCGCTTATTCTACCCATCAAAGACAAATGGCACGACCACCAGGTCCACCACAAAATACTGCCGGATCGCAGTATCCTTATCAAACAGATAGTATGTATTCAATGTCTGATCATCAAACATTAAGTAATATGGGTGATGCTAATAATATGCAAACAACGGCTGGATGGGGACAACATGCTGCTAGTTATACAGCAATGCATAGGTATGGTCAAATGGGTGGTTATAGGCAACAGCCAATGCCAACATATGGACATCAACAAGAACCTAAACAACAATTCCCACCTACACAACATCCAATGATGCAACAACCACACCAAGCTAGTTATCAAATGCAACAAAGACATGCTCCACATTATCCACAAGGTACTGGTTATCCTACAGCACCTACTGGGCAAGGTTATGGTGGTTATATGCATCAACGTTTGCCACATCATCATCAATATCCTCATCAATTAGATATGGAAGTTCCAACACCTCCCCAATATGGACAAATGGGACATACGCAAAATTTAGGAGGCCATCCTAATTCACATAATGTACCAACTCCCGTACATATGGGGCAAGGTCATGGACCATCTCAAGGCCACCCTAATACTCAACAATTGAATACCCAAAATCCAATGGTACACCCAACATCAATGGGTGGTTATAATCAGTCACATCAATCAATGCAATCTATGCAAAGACCACTTGATGTTCAACCACCACAACAACAATTTTCAAATAAGCATTCGTCCAATCCATTGGGAAATGCCAGTCCACAATATCGAGCATCATTCCCACAATTATCCCCACAAATGTCACCAAGGCCACAAATGTCACCACGACCATCAGCTCCTCAAATGTCTCCTAGACCTGTTATGTCTCCAGCTAAGCCAAACATGTCGCCACATCCACAAATGCAACAAACAACATTAAGTCCCCGTCCAGCAACAAGTCTTACACCAAAAACGACAACGGCCTCACCTGCTCCACCCATGCCACCCTATTCCCAGCAAAGTACATTACAAGCATTAGAACAGATGGTAATGCCACCATCTAGTACAAATACTACCGAATATCCGAATTATCAACAAAGAAATACTTTAGGACCACCACCTGGTCCACAAAATCCATTATCACCAGCCATGAATATTAGAAATCAAATGACAACTGATCAGCAATGGTCTTCGCATCCATCTTCTAGGCAGCAACAACCACAGCAACAACATCAACAGCAGCAGCAACAACAACAATCAACATCTTCATCATCACATGTGACAAATATGAATGGTTCATCGATTGGTAGTGTAATGGATCAAAACCAAATACCTACAAATCAAAATATACCGCCAACGTCACAGAATTTGCCTGCTACTACTCAATCAACAGCTTCTATACCAAATCCCAATTTATCAAATGATCCAAATAGTATGTCGAATGTTGGTTTCGTTAATAAAGAATTACATACGGATATCAATAATAAAACATCATTGCCACCAGATATGTCATCAAATCAAATTCGTGAATCGACCCAACAACAACACTTACAACAACAGCATTCACAGCAACAGCAACAACATTCTCAACAACAGCAACAACATTCACAACAACAGCAGCAGCAGCAACAACAACAACATCAACAACAACAATCACCAAGTGTTCCCTCAACAATGGTTAGCCAACAGCAAAACGATTTCACTTCTGTACAGTCACCTACAACGAGTATACCTGATAAATTTCCGAGTAGTACAACAAATACTGATATAAATATTCCACAAAATAGTGGAGTATCATCTCATCCACCTACTCCTACACCATCATCAACAACTGATGATAATATTACAAATACACAAGATATTAGTCTTCCTTCAAATACTGATTCCAATAAGACTAATGATGATGTAAGCAACACTAGTTCGACTACATCTCAACAGCCTACTCAAAGTCAAAATAATACAACGAATAGTTTTACTGATTTTAATTGTGTATCAAGTATGACTGGTTATCCATCACAGCCCACACCACCAAAAACAACAAATAAAATGGATGATTTAGTTCAATCGGCACCAAGTATATTTAGTTCAGAAAATTCGGTTTCCCAAGATTCATTGTCCGATAGTAGTAAACATGAATTTAGTACAACTACAGCTGCTACTATTACTACTACTAATTCATCTAATACAATACCAAATTCTCAAACAAGTCAAATTCAAAACATAACACCTAATTTATCGACGACCATATCAACAACTACAACTTCAACAACGCCATCAAATAATTTGAATCAACAACAACAATCTCAACAACATTTAACATCAATAGCTCCTACAGATCAGCCACAATCAGCTCAAGTTAGTTCAGGTCAGATAAATCAACAACAACAGTCGCAACAACTTCCAGTTCCTGGAATGTCAATGATGCCAAATTCACAAACAACAGATCCATCACAATTAACAAATTCACAATCTCAATCAATGCTAAATAATAATAATATGCAGAATATTTCTTCCAATACAAATGTACAAAATTTGCCATCGAATCCTTCAAATATGCAAAACCTACCATCAACACATAATCAAATGCCATCTGTTACTATGGGTCAAAATCAATTACCACCAACTCATACATCAATACAACCACCTAGTAATAGTCAAGCACCAATTATGTATGATCAAAATGCAGCAGCAATGATGGCAACTAATGGAATACCATCAATTGTTGGACCACATAATATGCCTCCAGGTATGCCACCGCCACCACCCACATCAGTCCCTCATAGTATGTCATCGATGAGTCATCCTGGAATGACTATGAATATGGGCCATCCCGGTATTATGCCGAATATGGCCGGAAGTCATGGAATGCTACCAAATAATGATATGGTTGGTGGTGGTTATCAACCACCAATAACTCATCATCAAGAACGTGCCGCCTTACAACAACAATTACAAGAATTGTATTGTATGCCACCGGCACCAGAACATCAAGAAAAAATTGCCCATCTACAAGAACGATTAAATATTTTAAGTCAACATGAAGCAACCGAACAATGTAATGGTGGGCCACAATGCGTTTTACAAAGTCCATTATTTACATCGCCAATGATTGATAGTCCACAAGTTACTAGTACAACTGGTAGAGGTCGTGGTAAAGGTGCACCACGTACGAAAAAACCACGTCAAAAGAAAGGTGAGAAATCAGCATCACCTATACATATGTCACCAAATATTAATATTATGTCAACAATGCCATCACAACAATTACCAGTTTCTGAAGATTGTGTAACACCAGGTGCTGGTTTGAATTTACCATCTAGTGATATGTCGGAAATGACTGATTTTAATGTTGATCCAATAACTGGTGAATTCGATGAAAAAAAGAAAACTAAAGGTCCAAGAAAACCACGTGAAGGTAAACGATCCAAAGAAGGTAAATTATCAAAAGAACCTAAACAACCAAAATCACCAAAAGAACGAATTTATAAAGAACGTAAAAAACGAGAACCAAAAGATCCGAAAGTTAAACGTAAATATGTACGTAGAAAAAAATTGGAAGGTTCTGAAGAAAGTGCCACTGATGAATCATTTAATACAAAATCTTATGATAACGACCATCATGTTGCATCATCAGAAGTTACAACACCGGATAATGATGTAACAGGAGTAATAGCTGATGAATCAAAATCACCCGATTCTGGTGAAACTAATAATGGTGAAGTGACAAGTGCTCCTGCAAATGATGAAATCCAACAAGCCGATTCATCACAAATATTAAATGAAAATAGTAGTGGTGCTGGTGGACAAGAAACTACAGAAATTGAAACGAAAAAAGATGAATATACATTTGAAGATCAACCAACAAGTCCACAAGAATTAGGTGAAATACCACGTAAAAGACGTAGTAAGAAAACAAAAGTTATTGCATCGAAAGCACGACGAAGTGGTAATGGTAAAACACGAAAACGTAAAGGTGCTGTACAAGAATCGGATGGTGAAGGTGAAGATTTAGCTACTACACCACCACCATCACCACCAGAAGATCCAGATAATACTACACATAAACGACGGTCAGCTCGTAATACACAACGTAAAAAATATATCGATGATGTTATGCTTCGATTTTCTGATGATGATTCACCAATTGTTCCAAGTAAAAATAAAAAGAATACAGCACAACAACAACCACCAGTACCGATACCAATACCAACTACACAACAGCAACATGAAGATCATTCAATTGATGGTAATAATAAAATGAATTTTGTTTATGTTAATACGAATGATGAAGATTCAATGGTTGTTCAACATATTTTAAGTTCAAGAACTGTTAAAAGACCTATCAAAAAACCGGAAGATATCAAGAATGAAAATAATGATGATAAGAAGAATGAAGATGGTGAAGATGAGAAAAAAGAAACGTCTGTAGTCGATGATCAAGAGAAAATTGAAAATGTTGATGTTGTGAAGAAAGATGATGAGGATAAAGATATTAAAAAAGATGAAGGTGAGGAAGATGAAGAGAAAATTGATAAAGAAGAGAGTGAAACTAAAGATATAGATGTTGAGGTGGATAAGGAGATAGATAAGGAAAAGGAAGAGGATAGAGAAAAAGAAGATGATAAGAGTAAAGATAAAGATATAGAAAAAGATAAAGATAAAGAAGGCGATGATAATGATGGTGAAGATGATGGTGAAATGGAAGAAGTTGAAGAATATTATGTGAAATATCGTAATTTTTCTTATTTGCATTGTGAATGGAAAACGGAAGAAGAATTATTTAAAGGTGATAAAAGAATATCGAATAAAATCAAACGTTTCAGACAACGGCAGGCTCAACATTTGAATATATTCGAAAATTTAGAAGATGAACCATTCAATCCAGATTATATTGAAGTTGATCGTGTATTAGATGTGGCTGAACATACTGATCCAACAACTGGTGAAGTTGTTAAACATTATTTAGCTAAATGGCGTGCATTACAATATGAAGATTGTACATGGGAATTGGAAGAAGATGTTGATCCATTGAAAATTGAACAATTTCAAAAATTCCGCCAATTACCACCGAAAGATAAATGGAAGCCACGTAAACGTCCATCACCGGATTCATGGGTGAAATTAGATAAATCACCAATATATAAAAGTGGCAATAGTTTAAGGGAATATCAATTAGAAGGTTTAAATTGGTTATTATTTTCATGGTATAATAGTAGAAATTGTATATTAGCTGATGAAATGGGCTTAGGTAAAACGATACAAAGTTTAACGTTTTTACATGCTGTATGGGAATATGGTATACGTGGTCCATTCTTGGTTATTGCACCATTATCAACAATACCAAATTGGCAACGTGAAATTGAAAGTTGGACTGATATGAATGTAATTGTTTATCATGGTTCAGCTGCTAGTCGAAATATGATACAAGAATATGAAATGTATTATAAAAACGATAAAGGGCAACATATTAAAGATCTAACGAAATTCAACATTTTAATAACAACATTTGAAATTATTGTTACAGATTTTGCTGATTTGAAAGGTTTTAATTGGAGAATTTGTGTGATTGATGAAGCGCACCGTTTGAAAAATCGCAATTGTAAATTATTAGAAGGCTTAAGACAATTAACATTAGAACATCGTGTTCTATTATCTGGAACACCATTACAAAATAATGTCAATGAATTGTTTTCATTATTGAATTTCTTAGAACCACAACAATTTCCTAGTTCAGATGCATTCCTACAAGAATTTGGTGCATTGAAATCTGAACACGAAGTACAAAAATTACAAGTAATTTTGAAACCGATGATGTTGCGTCGTTTAAAAGAAGATGTAGAAAAATCATTGGCACCAAAAGAGGAAACAGTTGTTGAAGTTGAATTAACAAATATCCAAAAGAAATATTATCGTGGTATATTGGAAAGGAATTTTTCATTTCTATCAAAAGGTACAACACACGCTAATTTACCAAATTTAATGAATACAATGATGGAATTACGTAAATGTTGTATACATCCATATTTATTGAATGGTGCTGAAGATCAAATACAATACGATTATAAATTGGCACATGGTGAAGATCCGGATGCTTATTATAAAGCATTAATCAATTCAAGTGGTAAAATGGTATTGATTGATAAATTATTACCGAAATTGAAATCAAATGGTCATCGTGTATTAATATTTAGTCAAATGGTACGTTGTTTAGATATATTAGAAGATTATTTAATGTATCGTAAATATCCATTTGAACGTATCGATGGTCGAATACGTGGTAATTTAAGACAAGCTGCTATTGATCGTTTCTCACGTCCCGATAGTGATCGTT
>JAZBGX010000182.1:0-44027 GCA_037414775.1 Zonitis immaculata
GAAACCAGCTGTGAATTTGTGGAAGTTGTAGTGAAACAGCACTATAAACAAAAAGGACAGAGGGTAGATAAATTTTTCAAAGAATAACGGTATTTCAACCCAAACAAACACATCCTCCTCGCTGATTGGCTGACGAGGAGTGGCCTTGCTATCCTAAGGCCTTATTTTAATTAATCCATCTGTATATTAATCGCTTGCCACTATATTGAACAATCGGGCAAAATAATTTTTTTATAAATAAAATATAATAACAATCAACTTCAATGATGTATAATAAATAATAGCGAGCAATTTGAAGAAGCTTTAAACCATTTTTCATTTAGAATTTGGAAGAAAATGCGAGAATGGAAATTAGTAAATTCAATTTCCAATTAGCAGCTTGAAAAGTTGCCCTTAAATATTGTGATTTTAATAAAATCAATTATCGACAATTTTAGAGTATAATCGCACGTACCTATTATGATAAATCTATAATAAAATTGTCAGGCACTTACATTCTATTGTTTTGATAAAGCTACCACTAAAATACGTTTATTATTCCTTCATTATTATTGCACAATTTTTTTTTATCAAAGTTCAATTTATTAATTACAAGATAATTACAACTGATAATTATATTTTAAGAGCCTAACATCTAGTTGAATGGCGTTTTTTTTTCTAATATAGCGACCGAATTGATTTCTTATATTCTCCGAAAAAAAAATAATGAATTGTGATGCCGGTTATTTTCACGCATCTCTGATTCGTTCTTTTGTTGTTGTTGTAGAAAATTGTCAAGAAAAGGCCGTTATTTATATAAACAACTTTTTTTGTTGTTGGAAACTCACCCACATAATAATATTTTATGTCACAAAATCGATTTTTCTTATCTTCAAACCGCTGATTTTCTAAATACTACCACTTTTTTCCAAATACAAAAATTGTACCACTCTAAATCTAATTGTCAATCAAATAATATTAAGAAGTGGAACATCTGCCATTGTTTATAGAATTTGTTATTTTGATATTGACCAAAACAAATCAGACATTTCTAAAATTGAAAACAAAAAACACGAACGTATAAACAAAAGGAACAAACGATAATCAAGTTGTTGTATGAGAAGCTGTAAAAATCAGTTTTTGTGTTTTGACTTCCAGCATGCGAATTATAACAAGAATCACATTGATATCTTTTATTTTTATGCGTTTTTTTTTTTGGTTCTGTATACCGAACAAAGATGACAACAAAAACCAGGGACAATAAGCTGCAAAAATTTATAGTTCAAATACAAGAAAACATTAATTTGTTCTATGATCTTGGCACAAATATCACAACTAAATTATGTAAAAGTCATAATGTCATTCAATTGCTTGTTGAAAATATACAAAAGAAAACGAAAAAAAAAATAAAATGAAACAGACAATCCATCATTTTATATTTTCCAGAAAGAAAAACATAATCTCGATTTTCTTTAATAATAAACTTATTGTTAGGACGACGACATATCTGCTATATAATAACTGTCGCATTATAAACTTAAAATAGCTTTGATGTACTTAAACACAAAATATGAACATTTACTTGTATATAGGTAATTTACTAGTCTAAAGCAAATTTATGACTACCTCCCAAAAAAAAAAAAGAACCGAAAGGAAATTTCCTGTAATCTTTCATATTTTTCGCTAAATTTAAATATTTATCTAAGTATCGTCAATAAATATTCGTGTTTTTTTCTATTCAGTATACGACACTAACTTTGCGTCGTATAAAATTTACCGAAAGCTTTATTTTACTTAATGTTTCCGGCAAATATGTGATAATTGCACAACAGATAATTACATATGCGGTGTTCATTTCAACGTACATATTTATTTACATTTTTTGTTTTTTTTCTTCAAATCATTTGATATGAATGAAAAATTCGTTCTTGAAAACGGATTTTTATCGAGGACTATCGGTAAGAATAATACGGTCAATTAATATATTTCGATAAAAATAATGGCGTAATGAATAAAATATATGTAATGTCTAAAATAGCAGTCTATTCAACTGGAACATTTCCATTTGAGAAATATAAGGCCGAAAAGATAACGTTAGTTTAGTATGAATCTGAGAGAAAATCATTTCGCCGACGATATTGGAAAAGATATCAATAGTCCTGGATAAAAGTGAACAAACGCTTATATTGTTTCGAATTGGTGTTTTTTTTTTGTTTTGTTTTTTGAGAGATATTTCCATCGATCAACAATGAATGCTTTGTTTATGTTTGTTATAAAATTGTATCTTTTATTTAGAACAAACAAGGGGAAACGTCTCTTTTTTTTCGTATTTCAATTTACATAAAGCTAAAAGTACATTAATATTTAATTCAGCCTCATCTCATATTTATAAGAGATTATCGACAATATTGCAATATTATTTAATGTAAATCTGTTGAAAATGATAATTTATTTTTATCACCAACTATAAAATGAATTAAACATAAATTGAATTTTATTTCTTTTTTAATTTCAGATGCTACAAACTATGCTCATTACGTATTCAACACAATTAAACAAAAACAAACAGGAAAAATCAGTTTTGAGGTAAGATGAAGATATATTTTTTTTAATAACAACATGTAATAGTAAATTCCATGGCAAATGATCCACGTTTATTAAAAAAACATTCGAGCCAATTTTTCTTCTCCGAGTGTCTTTTCCTATAGAAGATCGGCAGTATTTTTCGCAAATTCTTCTCTGTTTTAGCTCTTAATTAGCATTTGAACCTAAGCCTGTCCAATCTCGTTTGTATCTAAGCATTGTGTGCATCATAGTGTCTCATTACATGATTAAGAGATGCAGTTGTTCACTTTTTTATGAGCTCACGTTCTCTACCCAATCGGTGCAGAACTTTCAAATTGCTGGTGTAGACAGTCCTTTTATATTTAGTTTATCGTTACTCCTTGCCACAGGAGAAAAGTTCATAAGCAGCCTTAATAAAAGAATTGCCACAGTGCAGCTACAAATTCTGTCGATTTAAGCTACCTGGATCATTGGAAGTTGAACGTACTATATGTATACTCGTATATAAAATTAAAGAAAAACAAATCAGAATATATTATTATTATTGAGGTTCCAAATTAAAATTGCAACACAAACGATCATATTTATAAAAGAAATTCCAAATTATTAGTCGTTTAATAAAATAATAAGACTCATGCTAGTGAAGATTTCAAACATCTAATGTGTGAATTAGAAGAAATTGGTTTGATCGATTTAAAGCGACAACTTATGGTGGGATTTAAGTGCGAGATTATAGCGGAGCGACATGGATTTGTGCAATATCAGCAACATAGCCCATATTTTGTTGAATGTCCAATATCTAATATTGTAATGTATATATAGTCTTAAGGTCGGTTGATAAAATTTTGTTTACTTTAATGTCGAATATAATTCTTTATATAATTTTTTTATATCTACATTTGTTTTATAAAAACTATCGCAAATCCGGAAGGATAATAGATCCCTATGCATGTTTTTGTAATTTGCACGACTCTATATGTTTTACTTATTCTGAATATAACTTTAATATAAAGTTTATAATTAATCAATATTAATTCTACTCAAAAATCAACTTGACGGAATTCTGTCAAAAATATTTCATCTTCCTATTCTTGGAATATCAATAATTATTAGAGCATTTAAATCTTGCAATTTTTTTGTTAAAATATTTGAGTTGTAATTAAAGTGATTTGTAATTTATTGGTTCAAAATAAGGGATCGACTTGAACCGCATTGAATAAATTATTAGGAATTGGTTGTCCCTTACGCATTGCGTCATCTGATCAAAATGGCTAGTTTAATTCGATTATCGAAAAGAGATATTTCGATTATTATATAAGTATAGTCTTGAACTATATATATATATATATTCAAAGTATATAGCTTTTTAGCTAAACTATTTTAGCGAAATACCAAAAATATGTTGGAGCGTCTAGAAACCGCATAGATTATGTAAAACGTAGATTTGCTCTATTATTAACAAGACACCAGAACCAAAATTCGTCTAATTTACATATTACAATTTCCTATTTATTCGGTTCATTTTTGTTTACCATAATCATTAGAAATTGTTCGATAGATAGATTAATTTTGTGACATATAAGGGGGCTAGCGAACCACAATACGCTATGAAAGACAGTTAAGAACAGAATGATGAGACCTCCAAGCGCACCCTCTGCTATTAATAGACGGAATCAATATTACCTCGACTCGAGAGTTGATCCCGGCGTCAACGCCATCATCATCTCGGCGCCTCACTCTAAGAACAAGAAAACGAATGTAAAATCACATTATTATTTATTGATAATAGTAATAACAATAATAATAATAATGATAACCATAAATTGTAGTTTTTTATTTTAGCAAAATATATCCATCAATAACTTATCAAAGAATGACAATTTGTAAAATTTCAAAAGACTGCGCCTCTCATCATATAAAAAACAACAATTCATGGATTTTACTAAAGATAAAAGTTGAAACCGTTTTTATCTATCTATTCATTTCGCTTTTGCTTGAGGGTAAACAATTTTTCTGCCCTCTATTCTTGTTATTTTTTATTATTATTTTTTTTCGGCATCTACAACCCATATCATTCGCTTCCATCTAAAGCGAAATGAACGAACAAAAAATATATAGGCACATCGTAAATGATTTTAAATTTTTATTCACCTGTTACGCAAATATTGAATTTGAATCCATAGGAAATTATGAGTCGCTATATTTAAAAAAAAAATTGTACTAAAAGATTAATCAAATTTCAAAATGAAATTGGTTAGAAGAAACTTCATCTAGCAAGTTTGCTTATAAAAGCACAAATACTTGATTATATATTCTTTTTTAACTCTAAAGCTAATATCTAATTCGAACTTTAAAAAAAACCGGATTTTCTTGAAGTATTGTTTAGGGTCTCCGTCCCTTACAAAGGACAAACCTCATATTTGTTAAAAATGTAAATCAAATATTATGTAAATTTGCAAGATTAATTTGAGATCGATCCATTATGTCGAATAAACAAATGGATTTATTACTTATAAGGGATGTATTTTAGTTTGGAATTCAAGCTGAATCCGTTCATCAATCTACAAAATTTAATTAATTCTTTTTCCAATGGATATCAGAAAGCTATATATGTTATGTATATGTATATTGAGTAAGTACATGGCATGTTCTGCAACAGGTATCGTTTGCCTGTTTGAATGTTCACAAGTATATAGAACTGCATTTATTTTGATATCACGCAATCTAGAGAGGCATAATAATAAAATACAATAATAATAATAATAAACAAAAATAATTGAATAACAATATCTCAATTTTCTATTGAATCAAATAACATTGAAACCGGCTATGATATTTTCGAAATACCATCCATCAGTCAAATAATCCTTAATCAAAGTAAAGGAGGATTACTAAATGAAAATATCGATTCAAATTTCATTAAAATAAGGGGCGGTTATTGTTTCCTTTATAAATAGAATAATACCCAATTTCTAATTGAAAATGGAAGAATCAATCTTTAGATTAAATATTGTTTTCAATTTAATAAAATAATCAAATAGATTCTAAAATGTACTTATTATTAAAATTTTGTACTTTGTTACAAAGTAATCATTCCAATTTTTTTTTTATATATGATGACGATTTAATTAATGTTTATAAGAATTGAATCACAAAATAGATCAAAGGTTAAAAATTTATCTAAACCTAATTATGTTTGTTGCAAAATTAATTATTTCAATCAAATGAATCAATAAAATAGACTTTAAACTCTGAACCTCCCGAAAACTAAAATTATACAATAATAATAGAGTTCATTTTATCTACTTATTTCCAAATCAATGTCGTTCCGCTCATTATCTCAGATCATAAAAAAGTCTTGTACCTATATGTATAATGAAATTTGAATACAATAATCGTTCCATTTCATCTAATTGTTAAGAACGTTCGTACATTGTCAGCAATTATGTCCGAAACTGATCTTTAACTACTTTGTTACTCAGTGAACAGCGAACTAGAACCATAAGATTTTGTACTACTGGGCGAAATTTATCCGCGAACACTAAAAGTCTTATTGTTAGTGTGTCTGATCAAACGTACAAAATCGTTCAGGACGCGTTAGGGATTTGATCCGCCAAAACAATTGCTGGGGCTTAGGCCTCTTTTTTTTTTGAATTTCATTAGGATCTCTCTTGAGCGATACCTATACGGAGTAACAACGAATGTCATTAATATAACGTGGCCATTTCTTATCTACACTGTATTTATTTTTCTACTCATTTTAAAATAGATGGTGAAATGAGTATTGTGTCCGCTCCATAGAGGTTTTGTCTAATAGAATTTACTCATAAAAAATTCGGGGAATTAGAAACTGCCCGGTCATGGGAGGTGTCCGTCAACAGAGGTTTGACTATACCTATAAATAGAGACATTAAATCTGAATTATATTCATCGATAAACACAATTTCTAGGAAACTATTAATTAGATTCATGCACTTTGCTATCTTCAGTCTTTCATGATATATGATTATTAATTATTGTTTCTTTAGTACATTTCGATTATTTCTATTTGTTCATGTTATAATAAGGATATCTTCATTACAAGTTGCAAGTTAATCCGATGTACAATTTTTAAAAAATTCAAATAATTTCTTTTTATGTCATTGTCATTACCTAGAATTACCATTCTAATAAGATAATCATAATTGGCAATTGTCCATTTTGGCAATTTGCCTTGCGGTTAATAATAATAATTTGATCAAGGTAAAAAAACAAAACAAAAAAATATTTAGATAATCGACTGAAATATTTTTGATTTCTAACAATAAGTTTCGTAAGAGATATACATATTTAATTTTTTTGAATAATTTTAGCATTATTTTCCAGGATTTTCTTAGCATATTATCCAAAGTATCTCGAGGGAGTGTACAAGAGAAACTACAATGGGTATTTGGTTTATATGATTTGAACGGTGATGGTTTGATAACAAAAACTGAAATGGTCGATGTTGTTACAAGTATTTATGAAATGTTAGGTAGAGCAACACATCCAACTGTTAATGAAACTTCAGCTAAAGAACATGTTGAAAAAATATTCCATGTAAGTCAATTTATTATTTATCCAAATAATAAATATATAGATCGAGAATTTGATTGGGCTTAATTTATTTTTTTAGTTGATAGATACAAATAAAGACGGAGTTGTTACCATTGAAGAATTAGTACAATGGTGTTCGAGAGATGAACACGTATTGAAATCACTAGATACACTTGATACTGTATTGTGATCGTGTCTGAAAATTAATTATAGATTTTTACTTATATTATAGATTCCTAATAAATTGTACCTTGATCGTTCAAAACTACAACAACCGATTGTATTTTTTCTAGGGAAAAAAAATTCTACACTAATCTACCCCAATAATAATAAAAATAATAAACTTATTAATGCGCAAGCCAAATACTATTAATTAGGAATTATTATAATTACATTTGTGTACAATTTTAATGTGATTATAGTTATAATTCCTGATGATTGCATTATATTTTGATATAGTGAAGAAAAGTTGCACATTTTTTGTACTTAAAAATAGTTAGTTATATAAAAATCGTTTAATTTTAATTTGTTTTTTTTTGATGTTATAGTTTTCTGTTTAGAATAATTAAAGCAGTATTGAATTTAATAATAAAAATTTGCTCACAAAATAGAATTTTCAAAAAATTTAATAAATATAAAATTAAAAATTTATTGTAAATGAGAAAAAATTTAATACTGATACTACTCTCAAATCAATATTAATTTCTATTTAGATGTCGATCTAAATGTGTTTTGTGACGATTTAGTTTCTTCAATCAATTAGAAATCGAACTTGATAATCGAATAGGAACTATGAATTCATAAATTTGTTGGAAAGTTGTCTGAATGAATCAGAAACCGCATCCAATCTATTATTCATTTGAGTAGAAAAAAATCGTACTCCTACTTCAATTCAATATAATCTTGATTTGATTCGAGCTTAAGATCTATTCTGTATCTCGTAAATTTAGTAATATGTAGTTGGTTGATTAACTAAAAACTGAATTATTAATATACATATATACGCAATAGTTATCGATTTATTTTGAATTATTTATCTAAATGATTGATATAAAGCATAAGAAACGTGTTAAAATGCCGATAATGATAAAAGAGATCACGATTTATGTAGTAAATTCCGTTAATAATAGTACAATTTCCATATCTGCTATTGACCATAGTAATCGGTTCTTTTTTTTTTTTATTTACTTATTCAGGAAAATAAAATAAATTTGATATTGAATGAACACCAAAACTAAAACTAAAATAAAATGAATAACAAAACTTTAATTTTATATGATATACTCAGTTATCTAAAATTCTAAATATTTCAAATATAAATGTCTAGATAATGATAATAATGGGCATATTTCTAATTTACTCGTTTTATATTGAACGATCAATACCATTATTCATATTTAGCTGATGTTCAATTTTGCTTGTTAATAATTACATGAATACATATGTATAAAGAGTTGTAAAGTTGAATATGTTTGTATATTTATTAGGATGCTATTGTAAAGAAATTAAACGACCACTTTTCCTAATCTATTTGTTGTAATTTAAAATTGAATTTTTATCTATATATTATACATATAGAGAAAATTTATTGTTATTGAGGAAAAGAGATAATTCTAAATTTTCCAATATTTTAATAGTGCATGTACATATAAATAGAATTCTTGTTATTAATAACTAAATTATTCCATTCCTTATTGAAATTCTCATGAAGAGGAGAATATGAATAAATAAAATCGTCAATATTGTGAATATTTCATACCTAAAATTGTTTTAGGCGAAAAATATATTATGAAATAAAATAAAAAACCAAACTTATTGTGATAGTAATAATATACACAACATTTTCCATAAATAATGGGTCAAATTTATTTTGCAAATTTATTAAATGTACTTATTTAAAAGAAAAGAGAAAAAAAAACCAAAAAATTTGGCCTTTTATTTTATTAGAATTTCCAGTGATCGTCAAATTAATAAACAAATTTATGATGTTAAAGTATGAACAATAATTATTGTAAATGTTGTAATCAATATCATAAATAAATTATCTTTATTCTCTTTAAAAGCATAACTATATGTATATATTTTATTTTGAATTTTCAATCGTTATGGAGAATCCAATGAAAAATCAACATAACACAATCTGATATTTATCATCGTTATCTTATCAAAAATTTAGTCACATTCATAGTATATTTAATCAAACGATAATAATGCACAATTTTCCCTAATAAAAATGTATAAATATATATTAATATTAACAATTTTCCCGTTATATTTAGGTAAAATTGTTGAAATTCAATGTCCAATACATTGTAAATGTGATTTTTTCGCAAATTATAAACGTGCTAGTTGCATTAATCGAAAGTTGGTTATGATAGAATCGTTAATACCATCAGAAACTGAAATATTGGACGTATCATTCAATCAAATAAGCGATTTAAATGATCATACATTTTTCGTAAGTTTCTATTTAATATGAAATAAAGAAAATCAATCAATTTCAGTTTCAATAAAAATTCAAGGAACAAAATTTAT
Organism: Zonitis immaculata; assembly: GCA_037414775.1. Classification (NCBI taxonomy): domain Eukaryota; kingdom Metazoa; phylum Arthropoda; class Insecta; order Coleoptera; family Meloidae; genus Zonitis; species Zonitis immaculata. The sequence goes on from JAZBGX010000182.1 coordinate 9,655, forward strand.
TATCGTTGAAATTATTAAATATATCCAATAATAAGATCAGCCAGATTCATATGAATGCATTCGACGGTCTAATTGAATTGAAAACGTTAGATTTATCAAATAATATAATGCAATATCTATTAATCAATTGGTTCTGGAATTTGAAATCTTTACAAGAATTGTATTTGAAAGGTAATCAATTTGGATATTTGCCAGATGATCCTATTATAGAGTCGAAAAGTCTTAAGGTATTCATTTTTCTTTTATTATAATATTTAAAGATTAATTATAATAACATGAGACGATAACGTGCAAAATTATTTTAGATTCTTGATTTGAGCAATTGTAGAATAAATCATTGTGGATTTGATGTATTTAGTAAAATTCCCAATTTAGAATATTTGGATTTATCTGGAAATGAATTAACACAGCTGGATTCGCTTATTATAACTCCAATGAGAAAACTAGAAATGCTGAATATTAATAATAATTCGTTTGCTTGTAACGAAATTATGGATAATTTAGCAAATTACTGTTTACAATATAGTATATCGTACAATAATCCTTGTCGAAAAACAACAACAACAACAAATAAAATTAAACAATTTGAAAAAATGATCAGTCTAATTGAACCAGAGCAAGAGAAAAATTCTTGGATTTATGATGATGATGATAATGAAATAAATAAGCAAAATTATACAATTATCAATAATTGTACAACAAATAAGATAATCAATCAATCTTTATTAGAGGAGATTGTAAATTTATCACCAATATTATCAATATTGATACCATTTATTTATGGTATATCTGTTGGGATTTTAATAAGTTGCTTTGTTCAGATGAAATCGAAACCTATTGAGAACGTACAAGAAAATACTTATATAAGTTTTGATGATTCAACTAGTCATTTACGAAATCATCGATCATCATTAGAACGAACTTCCAGTTTATTCTTACGACGAAATAATAATAAATCTGATAACGAGAGTTTAGTTATGTCCGAATGGAATATAACAGAATCGACACCAATTACACCAAGGAAATTCAAACAAGATAATTCTATATAAAATCTACGAAACGACTGATCGTATCTCTCTCTCTCTCTTTTTTATTTAAATTAATAACTATTTTTTAATAATTAAATCTATTTATGGACAATATAAATAAAACACTGTGATATTCTTAAAAATTCTTTATCACTCAATAACTGTATAAAATGGAATGATTTAAAAATTGATGGCAAATTATAATCAACTTATTGCACATAATTGAGTATACGCTAGAAATTAATAAACAATACAAATATAGATATATATTGGCACATAATAAATAAATATAGATGTTAGATGTTATGCTAAATTACTTTCAGGCAACAATTCCCTTATATTCGTATATTCTGTATCGGATGAAAATAATTCCAATAATTCATTAAATGTTGGTCGATTATCCGATTCGTATTCCCAACAACGCATCATTATATTATAGATATAATCAGGACATGATTCTGGTGGTTTCAAACGTTCACCAGCTTCTATCAATTTAATAGCCTAAAATAATAAATTATCATTGAATAAAATTATTACAGAAATATAATAAAATCTACATCAGATCCTTTTTTGTCACCATAAGGCACTTCTCCAAAACTATACATTTCCCATATTGTTACACCAAAACTCCATACATCACTTTTATGTGAGAATGTACCATAATTGTAAGATTCCGGAGCGTACCATTTTAATGGCCATTTACCACCTTGCATAGCCCTAAAAATAATGAAATCATTATTGAAAATGATAATAGAAATGTTTCAAAATTAACCTATAATATTCATGATCAGTTCCTAAAGCTCTTGATAAACCAAAATCACTAATTTTAGCTTGATTTGGTGTTGCTAATAAAATATTTCTAGCAGCTAAATCTCTATGAACAAAACGTTGTTCTTCTAAATATTTCATACCACATGCAATTTGTGCTGCCCATATTTTAAATTCATGATTTGGATTAATACGTTCTTTATTTAATATAATATAATTCAACATTGATCCTAACGGTATTAATTCCTGTACCATAAATAAATGTCGTCCACTTGATAAACCAATTAATTTAACAACACAATGATGATTTAATTTCATCATAACATGTGCTTCACTCAAAAATGCATCACGATTCGTTTCAATTTGTTCATTATGCAATGTTTTAATTGCAACATCAATCATTTCATCGTTACGTTTCGTATAAGTACCTTTGTAGACAGAACCGAACTCACCCTCTCCAATAACCGTCCCTAATTTCAAACGTTCTAAAGGTATATAATCCTCTTCATCATCATCATTGGTCATATAATTATTGTTATTATCATTATTAATATTATTATTATTACTATTACTATTATTATTATTATCATCATCATTATTATTATTATTATTAGAAAAATTTGTTGTGAACGTTATATTTTGAAATTGACTAGGAAAATTCTTTAACGATTGAGTTTCATTATTCGTTGTAGTTTTATCTATAATAGATTTTGTACCGACAAATTTCTTTTTTGGACGAGGCATTGTTGAAAACTATAAAATAAATTGTTCAATTATTTAATTATCTATTTATGAATATATAAATTACCTCAGGAACAGGAGGTTTAGGTTTAGGAGGTACTGGTGTTTGTAAAATTGTTGGCAAACCATCAGGTATAAAACTATAATAATCAACGATATGTTCTAATGATTGTAAATAAGGCCCATTATCAATAAATAAATAATTATTCTGAAACAATATTAATGATAATAATAAAATTAATAATAATTTTTCTTTATATAACATACTTGTTTTCTTATGATATAATTGAAAAATGATTGTTCATATACCAATGTTAGTACCGTTTCTTTATTACGTTCACTCCATCGAACTAAAAATGTACCATCTTGCATATTAAATTGTTTTATTATATTTTCAGCTTCATTACGATCTAATGTACCATGATACCATTGATTTCTACGTGTTTTTGGTGTTGGACATTTATAATTTTCTAAAATTTCAGCACATTCAATAAAACCATTCATCAATGCTAATTGTGATGGTATTTTATTATCTTTATTTCTTGGCTTAACAGGTGCATTCAAACTTAATAATTCTTTAACAACATCTTTATGACCTCTACTAGCTGCTTCATGTAAAGGTACTGTACCTGATTCTGTATGTCTAGCTTGTATATTAGCATTACCTACTTGTACCAATAAACGTACTGTTGATGGAAAATTATTTTGACAAGCATACTGTAAAAATATTATAAATACAAAATAAAGTATGACATAAAATTATTATTACATGTAGAGGTGTATATCCGGCTGTATCACGAGAATTGACATTAGCTCCATATTGTATTAATTTTCTTAGGATATCATCTTTACCTTTCATACTAGCTAAATGTACAGCAGTTTGTCCATCTTTATTTTTAGCTTCATGTTTATAACCAGTCTTCAATAATTCGGATACAATAGTATAATTTTCTTCTCTTGTAGCACGATGTAATAAATTTGTACGACCATATCGACGCGAATTATGAGGTGGTGGACTACCTCGAACAGATACTGTTAATGTTAAACCTTCTTGTAATACACCATTTGTATTAATATAATGTTCAATTAAATTTTCTAAACCATGAATTTTTGTATTTTCATCTACACAATAATTCAATTTTATAAAAACAATATATGAATCATAATTGAATTTTTAATATTTACCAATTGAAAAGAATGCATCTTCAGCATGTCGACGAATTTGAAAATGACTAACATCATTATTATGTAAAACAGATAATACAAAATCGCCTGATGATGAATTACTTTCTCTTACTAAAAAACATCCATTTGGGCGACCTTCTACAATACGAAAATTGTTCTTTTATTAATTGAAATTGTTAAATATTTAATAATATTTACCTTCTCTTAGAATTTTTTCAGCATCCTCTCGTGATAACTTCCCATGATACCAATCAATATCGTCATCATTATACATTGTATTCGACATCTGGAAAATTGTTTATTTTAACGAAATAAAGCGACTTTAATCAAATTTTCAATTATTAATCGATAATAATGCAAATATTGTACATTTTTTTATAATAAAAAAAAAATTAACAAACAAATGACAGTATAACAGAAATTGACATTTGTCATTCACAATACATACCGAACGCTATACATACCTAAAGATGAACATACTGATATTATCAATTTCAAAACTAATTATGTAAAATATTTGTAAAATGAATCTAATCTACTTTACAAAACTGTTGTTTATAATTATAAATTGATTAAATTAATGTATTGAAATATTAATTATTTAATTATGTATAGATTTTGACCGGTATGGACAAAGTTATTATTTAATTGTTTAATTATTGTTAAATATTATACTATAACGTGAATCAATATTGTAAAATAAAAAAATAAATGTTATATTCGCTATATTCTTATATTATATCATTTACAATATTTAAATTGGATTTTTTCGCAATATAATGTCCAAAAATATATTTTTGATGAATTTTTTACTACGCCGCTGGTTAATAGTTAAAAATAGTTTTTTCAAAAAATTATTTTCTCTATAAACAAATTTTAATTGTTAATAGCCATTATAGAAATTCAATTTTAAAATTATTGTTGAGGTCATTGAATATTTGACAATAAGAATTTAAAACAAAATCGAATTTTTCATTTTATTACAAATTCATAAATCGGCCATGATATATGTCAAGGGTGCATTTAATCAATTGAAATTTCTTTGAATGATTCATAATTAATTAATTAAAAATAAATTAGAAGAATATTTGAAGGATTTATTCCTAGAATATGTAAGCATTGTTTGATCATGTTGTTTTGTTTTTTTTTTTTTGAATATATTTCGCAACTTTCTTTTAGATAACCTAAAAATTTTTTTGTCTTGAGATATAATAATTTTGTGAAATATCATTTAATTTCAGGATGATTATCAGATATTAAAAACTATATGAAAATATAAACTATTTATAGATAAGGACTGATTAGGTATATTCTATTTTTGATCACTTGTAAAGGTTAAGTCACACATAAAAAAATAGAAGTCAAGCAAAAATTAATATATTTTTTTTACGTAATTTGAAAAGCTTAATCACATGAAAACGATAACATTTTAGAAGAAATAACAAACTAGGTTTTGTTTTTCTTTTGTCTCTCGATAGTTGGTGACCCTAAAAAAGATAGCTGACCCCAAGATGTCAATTTATATAAAACGGTAAAGTCAAGTTTTGTTATTCAGACTTGTGTTATTATTGAATTACGTTTACATTAAAACAAAGCTAAATTTAGTGATTTCAATTTTCAATTTATTCTAATTGTTTGTTTTTTATTTACGTTGTTTATTTAATTTTGTGTGATTTTTACAAGTTATAGTTTTGAAGTGTTTTCAGTTTATTTAAGTGTTTTAAATTTTGTTTTATTTTTCTTTTATACTGGCAGCAAAGGGAGGAATGCTGAGAACTACTAAAGATTGTCTTGGTCTCCGTCTCCGTATTAATTCCCTTCATCAAACCTGGAAGTGGTTACATCAAACAATTACATTACACGAATATTTAATTTCTTTAACAGCGTCTCATAAGAACGCTTAAATACCAAAAATTACAATAAAACAACACCTGAACAATATTATTTGTCAGGCACAACATTTGCAAGCCGCTAATTGCTTGTTTGAAAAACAAATTATTCGATAATAATAATAATAATAATAATAAATAGAAACAAAGGAAAAATAATGGCATTAATGCAACGTAATTTATTTAAAATTCGTGCAATTCTATCACAAACAATACGTCCCTTGTCAAGACCATTCTCTCAAACTGCTAATACTACCACCGATAATAAGGACAATATTAAAAAATCTGTGTTTATATCACAATCTCGTGATATATTTACAAATTTAGCCCTTGAAGATTGGCTATATCGTAATTTTGACTTTACAAATCATCATGTATTAATGCTATGGCAAAATGATCCATGTATTGTTATTGGACGACATCAAAATCCATGGTTAGAAGCTAATATTTCCGAATTAAATTTAATTACTGATAATGGTGTTAAATTAGCACGTCGTAATAGCGGTGGTGGTACTGTTTATCATGATGAAGGGAATTTGAATATGACATTTTTTACATCCCGTGATTATTATAATAGACGTTATAATTTAGAAATAATAACAAGAGCTGTATTTCGTGAATTTGGTGTTAAATTGGATATATCTAAAAGGGAAGATTTAACTATAAGAAATTGCAAAGTAAGTTATTTATCAATTTATACAGTTATATCCGCTTTAAACTAGATATTGTCTGTTAATAATAATAATAATAATAATAATAATGATAATCATAACGTATTCAAATTTAAGTTTGATATTGAAAAAAAAAACTAATCGTAAATTTTAATTATTGTAATTTTAGGTATCCGGTACAGCAGCGAAATTAGGACGTCCTAGTGCCTATCATCATTGTACCCTTTTAGTTAATGTAAATAAAGAAAATTTAAGTCAAGCTATTAATAAAAATAATGATAATGTAATTGAAACGAACGCTACAAAATCTATAAAAACAAAAATAATGAATTTATGCGATGAAAATCCTAAAATTCGAACTAAACAATTATTAAAAGCCGTTGGTTGGGAATATTTACGTACAGAACCGCTTACTTTAATTGATGGCGGTATGGATTTAGCTAATAAACAGAAAGGCTTCCATATGATTAATCCAACAGAGCAGTGGTTTCCCGGTTAGTAATTATTTTATTTAAATATCCATTTTTTCTTTTTCTAAATTTCTCATCATTTTAGGAATATCTGCTTTAAAAGATGGTCTTCAAAGTTGGAATTGGTGTTATGGTAAAACACCAAAATTCACAATAACACGTACATTTGATTTACCAGGCACCGCATCAAATAATTTGAACAATTATAATAATTTAAAAGTGACAATGTTAATTGAAAATGGTAGAATAAGTAATGTCGAGCTCTATTTACCAGTTGGTACAACAACAAACGGTTTTTCAGGTAATATTGATGTTATAACAAATTTGAAAGGTCATCAATTTACTGAAGATGCATTAAATAATTTCGAATGGTCAATTGAAGGTTTTGTTAGTGATAAAGATAAATTTGTAACGGATTCTATACGTCAAGTGATGACTTCGGCATAGTATAAAAATAAACAGAAAAAATAATTAAATTTTTTCTGTTATAAAATTATTCGTTCCTATTTATCAACATTTTTAAAATTAAATGTAAATAATATTAATTTACTAGCTCCTTTGAATTGTTCATTGAATTACTTTCGATTAAGTATAATTTCAATACCAAATTCTATTTATATAGTAATTATATTATTATTATTAGTTTGCTTTATATATTAGATTAAGTTACTAGCCACTTTGAAGCGGCCAACAAGAATTAATCATATCACTTATAATTACATTTTACATTTGTAATTTTATTTAACACTGTTATGGTCTTAATACTACTATTATTTCAATTGTTACTTTCGCTTGTTCTAATTATATATAATTATATATCCTTTTTTTTAATTATTGTTCTACTAATTTTAGACTCGCAATAGCGTTTTGGAAATGTTGTGCCTTCTGAATTAAATTATAAATAAAATATTTTTATTGTTACATTTTATATAATTTTTTCATTCCATTCCAAGTTTCAATATTTCCTGCGATTGTTTGATTCTAATAATTTCTCTCACATATTTTTCATGAAAATCGTTAAATTTCGAAAATAATTGTGTAATTTTTTCAATTCTAAAGTTATATAATTTCAATTTTCTTGATAAATAATTTAATTTGTACAAAGTATTAATTCTTAAACCCGTTAGATGTCGCTAATTCCTTAATTCGTTGACAGCGCGCGTACTTTGAAATGAGAGACACGTCATTATTCATTATAGATTGCGCATGTATTCAACTTATCTCAATATAAATTAAAAAAAAAAAATCATCCGATTTGTTATCATTATCACATAACAAACAAATACATAGGAAATTGTGTAAAATTTACAAATTTCCACAAATTTTTCTTGTCATATTTGTAAATAATAAAAGATGTGATAATTACATAATTCTGCAATGTTTGCAATAATTAAACTGATAATATTTTACTGTAGTTTCACATTATTCTTAGTTGAATCCAATAATGTAAGAAAATTGCCTTATTGTAAGGAAAATTACATTCCAGGGTATGATTTGAGGTTATGTTGTTAGTTGTTTTTGATTATAAACGAATTATAATTCTAGTTTAGCCCTTGTTAGTACAATTGATGGAAAATTAACAGCTATTAATTCAGAAGGTGTTTTACAATGGCAAATTGAAACCGAACCAGGTCCTTTATTAACATCAAACATTCACAATTTAGAGGTTAGAATTTTTGTTTAATAATACAACTAAAATCAGAAAAAAAAAATTTTTTCAGCTAACAAATAACGGTAAATGGATTCGTATTATACCGGCATTATCAGGTACTTTGTATCGTTTTGATGGTTCAACAATTGATCCAATACCAATAACGGCTGACTCTTTATTGAAATCATCATTTAAATATTCTGATGATCTTGTTATAGCTGGTGGTTTTGAAGTACGTACATATGGTATTGGTTTTCGTACTGGTAAAATTTTCTATACTTGTTCATCATTGAAATGTTCGAATACAACAGATAATGAGAGTGAAGTTGATGAAATTTTATTAGTAGAACGTAGTAGTCAAACTGTACGTGCTATAGAACCCCAAGCTGGACATGAAAAGTTAATTATTTATAATCTTGATTTATATTATTTTAATTATTATATTTTATAGATGGAACTTTAGTGTTGGCCATCATAATATTAAATTACCACAAATATCATGTATGGATCCTAGAGGTAATTTATTTAATTGGAATTTAACAGCAATTATACCAGATGGATTATTATTGGCTTCGCAAATTAAAGATAATGTTGAAATTAATTGGCAATATCATTTATCATCACCTATTGTAAGAGTATGGAAATGGAATGGTTATAAAATAACAGAAATTGATCTGTTTTCTACAAGAAATTCAAATAATAATAATAATAATAATAATGGTATTGCAATAATGCCATCGATTTACCTGGGAATGCATAAAAAACAAGTACTTATTTTATTGTTTTGTTTATTTTTCTTTCAATTCGTTGAATTTCAGTTATATATACATGAGTCTTATGCTTTATTACATAAATATCCGATAACTACTGATTTAAAAATTCCATGGAAACCAATATCAGCTTCTGGACTGTTAACAGAAGAAGATTCGACAGCTTTATCAGTGTTGTATAGTTCAGAATATGTTAATGGTAGTATTTAAATTAATAATAGAAAAATTTCGAATCATATTGTCGTAGGTCATGGCTATTATTTATATTCTAAAAATGATCTAAATGAAAAAAACAGCGGTTTATGTCAAAATAACAATACATATAAATTACGAGCTATAGAAGATATTGATGGTATTAATAATTTTATATTTACTTGGTGGAGAGAAATTGTTGTTATTATATTAACAACAATATCAATTTTCCGTTTAATATTCGGTTTATTTGTAAAAAATAATGAAGTACAAAAATCTAGAGTTGCTGGTCATGATATTACAATATCATTACTAAATCGATCGACATCAGAAAATTCATCTGAATCATCAAATAGAAGTGTTTATAGTTCGCGTTTTTCCAATGATTTTGATACGTTATGTTGTTTAGGTGAAGGTGGTTTTGGTATTGTATTCGAAGTTAAACAAAAAATTGACGAATGCAATTATGCTATCAAACGAATTATTCTACCGAATGAGTTAATAATATTTAATAATGTTGAAATCTGTTCAATATAAATAATTTGTCTTTTATTTATAGACCAAAAAAACGTGAAACTGTTATGAGAGAAGTTAAAGCATTAGCTAAACTCGACCATCCAAATATTGTTAGATATTTCAATTCTTGGGTAGAAGATCCACCATATGGATGGCAACAACAACATGATGATAAATGGATAAGGTAAATATATACATATTTAATTTTTTAATATAAATTGTTATTGTTTTCTAGCGATCATGAAACCATTACTGATGGTGGAACAAGTCAAATATTAGCACTATCAGAAAATTCCTTATATTTACCAGAGAAAAAACATTCAAACGATTCATTTATTGTATTTGAGAATGATACAAACATTAAAGAAACTGATAATAGTATCTATAATGAAAGTAATAATGAAATTGATTTGGATAATGTAACTGGTGGTGTTAATTGGAAGCGTCCAAGACGACGTTATCATTGTTTGAACGATATGGGAAATCCACCTGTTTTTCTTTATATACAAATGCAATTATGTAAAAGAGAAAATTTAAAGGATTGGTTAATAGAGAATAAAGATAGAAATACAAACAATATTTTAGATATATTCAAACAAATTCTATCAGCTGTGGAATATGTTCATATGCAAGGACTCATCCATAGAGACTTGAAGGTAATCAATTACAATGCATAATTATTTTTGAAAATATATACGGTGATTTCAGCCTAGCAATATATTTTTTTCACTTGATGGACAAATAAAAGTTGGTGATTTTGGTTTAGTTAAAGATATTGAAGAAAATGGAGATATACCCCATTCAAATTCGTCATATCGTGGACATACTAGAGAAGTTGGTAATGTTCAAATAAAAATATTTAACGATAATTTTCTTCATTTTTATAATTAATTTGAAGGTACTCGTTTATATATGAGCCCGGAACAACTCGATGGAAAACAATATGATTATAAAGTCGATATTTATTCGTTAGGTTTAATATTTTACGAGTTATTAGTTTATTTTGCTACCGATACGGAACGAATACAAACATTGACTATGTTGAGAGACAATAAATTCCCTGATGATTTCATTAATAAACGACCACAAGAAGTAAATATTTTATCAATATCAATTTGATTAATTAATTTCTATAATTTTAGTATAATTTATTGAGAATGATGCTGTGTCAGTTGCCTGAAAAAAGACTGACCACGATTGGAATCCGTGCTAGAGCTCCAATAAATATTTGTGATGATAATTATAATAATATTTATGATTTTGAATTACCTAAATCGAAAAAATCAGTTACAAATTAAAATTGGGACATAATTATTTATATTTGGATTATGAATTAAAAATAATAAATTATTTTGCATCAAATATTTATAATTTCTTGTAGCTCTTATGACATTAATATTTCTTATGGAAAAGAATTTGCAATTTTATAAATAGCATCGGCTTTTGATATAATTCCAATATCGTTTTCTAAATATCGAAATATCGGTGGAATTTCTTCAGGTACTTCCTAATAAAAAAAAAAATGGTTAATTATTATTAATAATTTTAATAAAGATTGTTACTTTATTAAGAAGCGGTGATATTTCTTTCCAATGAAATGCATATAAATTTGTTTTGTTATTAAGTGGTCCAAAATCTAAAATATAAGGTTCATCAGGATATGATAAAATTACATCGAACGTATCTAAAAATAATGAATCAGAAAATTATTGATGAATCATTATCGATAATTGAATTATATACAATGTTTCCTTGGAAATCGATTTAGTATATTTTCTTTATAATATTTTGTTAATGTATCAACAATTTGTGGTCCTTCTTCTTTAAAATGTGGATAATATGTTGGCCAATCACGAGGTGTTATGCCTCTCAATATATTATTGATAACTATACAACGAAATTCAGATGCTGGATGTATACTTTTCCATGGTTTTAAAGCAATATAAAATGGAATGTTTGATTGACAAGAAAAATCTTCTGACATAATATTCGAAGCTGATAAATATAACAATAAATCATCAACATTTGTTACTTTCAATTGATTACCAAAACTAAACATTTTAGCATCCTACAATGAAATTATATCGATCATTGATATTGTCACAGATAAATTCAATAAATAGTTATACCAAAGGTGCATGCCAATTATTTTTAACGAATACATTTTTATCTAAGGAATTTATAGCATTCCTGACGTTTTCTAAATAATCTTTCTCACAAACCTACGACAATATTAATTGTGATTTATTATTACTAATTTTTGAAATACTAACTTTTTCTAAATCAACATCTGAATCATCTGATTTCAATTTTTCTATTAACCTATGAGGTATTTCAATTAAAATTGTTGGAAGTGAGATGTGTTTAAATGATTCATACCATGTATGAATGGAAAAATTTATCAAATCCTGAAATTCCTATAATGCAAATTTATAATTAATTAATTAATTACTTTGAATAGAATTCAAACTTACCAGCATAATTTGTTATCTAATGAAAATAAATCTATGATATTTGAAAATAAAGTTTTGTATATTAAAAAGTGAGGTTAGATAATTACTAATTTGACAATCAGATATACAAATGATATTTAAAGATTTTTGTTTATCAATTATAACAATATTTGATGTGCTAAAGAAGTCTGAATTTTTTATTTACTCGAACGACTTTATAAAACAATAGGTGAAACGATTAAAATATTTTATAATCAAAAACAGTCATCGTCATCGTCTAACTGGGCTCAATTTTTTTTTTTTATCTATATAGTCAATTTATACCAAGATTTCATAAAATACAGTTCATTTATTCAATTATAAATAAAACATATTTCTACTACTTTTGCCATCCTATTCAGTAGTAGTGAACCAACAGTTGATATTCAGCTGAAGCCCATTTTTGAAAATTGCAAATTTTTTAGTTAGTGCTAACAATGAGGTAAAAAACTAAATATCCACAAGAGAAATGGATATATACAACCGTTACTGGTTGGAAAGAGTAAAATAGCGTTTGCAGTATTACCAACAATTTGTTGCCAACATCGTGGTCACGTTTGAAAAGTATGCATGCTTTATAACCTCAAATTATTTTTGATTACTATGATTTTTGAAAGTTTTATTTAAAATTTAATTGATTGTTAATCAATATGAGTTTTTTCATTAAGTCAAAGCAAATGAACGGATACACAAAGGTACATTTATTACTTTACATAAATCAAAATGTTCTAATGTTGTTTTTATCAATCATTGTTAGAAGGCAGGTCAACGTAAACGGAAAAAAATCGAAAAAAATCCACACATAAATGAAGAAATTAGTAGTGATGATGATAATTTAGTAACAGACAAACAAGTTGATTCACCATCTGAAGATGAGAATGAAACAGCGCAAGAAAAAAAGTTACGTTTAGCTAAAGTCTACCTAGAAGAAATTGAACGAGAAGGTAATAAACACGTGTATATTTTTTTTAATGTTATTTAATTACTTTTGAATTAAATTACAGAACGTAAACGACTTGAAGGTAAAGAAATTGATAAAAATGTAATTTCTCAACGACTGAAAGATGATCATCTCAAAGAAATTGGTAAATTTGAAACAAAACTTGCTAATGAACTCATCGGTGTTGATGAGAAAAATATAAAATTGTTAAAATGTAAAGAACAACGGAATACTGTCACGTGTTTGTGTATTACTAGTGACGATGAATGGTTATTTTCTGGTAGTAAAGATGGTGTTATTGTTAAATGTAGGTAAGTTTAATTTGTTGTGGATTTTTTTTTAGTTATATGTTTGATTGCAGGGTCTTTGATGGATCAAAAAAAAATTGGGATAATTCCATTCGCCAAAGTGAATGTCGATCGTATTATTGGTCACAGTAGTTGTATAAATGCTTTGGCGATTTCAACTGATAAAAAATTTTTAGCTGTTGGGGATAAAACAGGATTAATACAAATATGGAATCCTGATACATTAAAACATATACAAACATTAAAAGGACATTTAAAATCAGTAACTGGTTTAATATTTAAACAAAATAGTCATATTTTATATTCATGTAGTCAAGATCAATCTGTTAAAGTATGGTCATTAGATGAAATGGCGTATGTAGAAACATTATTTGGACATCAAAATGCAATTACATCAATTGATGTATTACATAATGAACGACCTATAACAGCTGGTGGTTGTGATCGTACATTACGTTTATGGAAAATTGCTGAAGAGTCTCAATTAATTTTCAATGCTCAATCAGGAAATGTTGATTGTGTTAATTTAATTAATGACAATTATTTCATATCAGGCGATGATGATGGGTAATTATTACAAATTAAACTGAAATAAATTATCTATTAAATTATTAAAATTTCAGCCAAATTTGTATATGGAGTTTATTAAAAAAGAAACCGATAAGTTGTATAAAAAATGCACACGGTTGTGATACAAATAATCAACAACCATATTGGATAAGTTCTGTTACATCATTACCATTTACTGATATAGCAGCATCTGGATCACAAGATGGCTTTATTAGAATATGGGAATTGAAAGATAAATATCGAACAATAAATAAATTATTTGAAATACCAGTTGATGGTTTTGTGAATGATTTAACTTTTACATCAGATTGTAAATATTTAATTGCTGGATTAGGTCGTGATTATCGTTTAGGACGTTGGTCTGTGGTGAAATCGGCCAAAAATGGTGTATTATTAATACCATTGTTAAGAAAACATTAACGAATGTTTTATAATTATTTTATTTTATAATAAAATTTCAAAGTTTAAGAGCGAACAATTTAAATTAAGTACAAACCCTTCACCTTATAATTTATATTAAAAAAAAAAAAAATTACTTAAAATGGATATTGTGATACAACAATATAAATATGAGATACAACATTTGATATCATAATATTACCTTGGAATAGATGCATTTCAACTTTTAATTCAATTTCTTGTGGTCCAGTAATTGATCTAACTAAATATAATTTCATTATATTACCAGCTGGTTTGTATATTTTGAAGAATCGTTCATTAACTGGTTCAATATTATTAGGACATTTCACATTAACAACTTTCATTGAAAATTCAGCTCTTGATATAGTCCATCGTGGACCATTTATTTGGAAAAATTGTATATTATCGTCCGATATTGGTAAGTTTGATACTAAAGTTATGTAGTGATAAGTGTATTGTTCTGGCATTAATATACATTGAACATCACGAGCATCGCATAAAGTTTGAGGTCTTTTACACCGACCTTTATGTTGTGGATCCCTGATGTAATTTGGTGGGCATGTTATTGTAAAACATTTATAACTACCTCTTGTATTTAAACAAATATCGTCATGTCGTGGACATGGATGTTGAGCACATTCATCAATATCTACAAATTTCATTACATTTGTTTGAAAAATTTTATATTTTTATTGAATAATGTCATTACCAATACAAGTTCTTCCTTCAGAACCTAATCGATAACCTTCAGGACAAGTACAACGATAACTCCCTGGAATATTTTCGCATTGGCCAATGCATAGTTTCGTATCTTTGAATTTCGTACATTCATCCACGTCAGTACAAGTTCTGAAACATTATTCGAAAACATGCATTTAATTTAACCATATGATGGTATTCTTGAATCTAATTGTTAGTTTAACTCGAGTTTCTATTGTATTCAATATTACCTATTATCTAAATTAAGAGTAAATCCAGGTTTACAAGCACAACGATAACTACCCCAAATATTAACACATGTATGTTCACATAATCTTGGTGTTTCTCTACATTCATCAATATCATCGCAATAATTACCACTTTCGCGAAAACCATCTTTACATTGACATTTATACGAACCAACCGTATTCACGCAATGAGCATTAACCGAACAAGCCTAAAATTTTATATTAATATTTATTTTGTTTTTCTTAATTATTAGTTATTCAAATTAACTCTATAATATTTGCATTCATCAATATCCTCGCAAATTTGTGTAATTGGACTTAAATGATGTCCTGGTGGACATTCACAAGTATAGTAACCATGACCATTTTTACAAATCTGTGTTGGTTTACATTTATGTGTACCTCTCGAACATTCATTGACATCAATACAATTTTCACCGGTCTCATCTGGTTCATAGCCGATTTTACATTGTAAAGCTGACGTACAATCATAACCACCATTGAAATTTAAACATTTTTGTCTAAGCCCACATGGATTACTTTGACATTCATCAATATCTTCACATGTTCCATGTGGGCTCATTTTGTATCCTGGTAAACATCGTTTTAATGTACCGCTTAATACACGATAAGGTGTTGTTGTTGTTGTTGTTGTTGTTGCTATAATAGATGCTCGTGTTGTTGGTGATTGTGTTGTTGATGTTTGTGTTGTTTTAATTGTAGGTCTTGGTAGCGATTGTGTTGGTAATTGAGGACGGATCGGTATAGACGGTCTTATAATATCGCAACGATAGGAGCCTAAAGTATTGCGACATTTAAAATTAGGCCCTAAAGTTCTACAATTATGTGTCCCTAATTGACATTCATCGTCGTCTTCGCATAATCCATTTGCATAATTCAATGTATAACCAGTACCACAACCTGTAATTCTTGCACAAAGATATGAACCAATTGTATTATCACATCGTTGAGCTACTGTACAATCGTGGGCTCCAACTTGACATTCGTTTACATCTTAAAAGTATTGTTTATTATAAATTGTTGATTTTCAGAATGAATCCAACTTACCAATACAAGCGCCAGTTTGGAAATCTTTTTGGAAGCCTGTTTTACAATTACATTTATAACTACCTTGGGTATTGTAACAGTTTTGGGTACTATCACAAGCTTGTTCATCTTCTAAGCATTCATTAATATCATCACATTTTTTTGCTATTGGATTATAACGGAAGCCTCTTTGGCAACTAGCAGGTGTTGAACTTACTGTTATAGGTGATTTTGTTGTTGTTGTTGTTGTTGTAGTTGGATCAGTGGGTTTTTGTGGTAAAGATGGTTCAGGTGGTGGTGATAATGGAGGATAAGGTTTAGGTTTAATCGAATTTTTCGATATACAATTATGACCACCTGGTTCATTAACACATTCTTCATTTGGACCACATAAATCATCAGTTTCTTCACATTCATTAATATCATCGCAATTTTGTGTTATTACATTTTTTTTAAAACCTGGCGGACATGTTTTTTTCGATACTTTATCAACACATGTATAATTTCCAACTGTATTCAAGCAAATTTGTGATTCTTTATTGCAATCATTTTCACCATTTATACATTCATCAATATCCGCACAATTATCTATAGATGCTTTATAATGGAAACCGGGTGGGCATTGGGGACGATCGTCACCTTCACATTTAAACGAACCTATTGTATTGACGCAAGTTTTCGGTCTTGGACAAATTATATCGAACTCGCACTCGTCGATGTCTACAGGAGAACAAAACGAAAAAAAAAAATAACAATCAAGATCACGATCGCTGTTTTGGAAATACGTACCATCACAGACCATATTTTCGTAATTGAATTTGAATCCAGTTGGACATTTACGTTCGAAATTATCGCTATTTAAATCTTGGTCTGGTTCAAAATTTGGATCCTCACAATAATAAACACCAACATCATTAATACAAAGTTCATTTGGTTCACATTCGTGAATATTTAATGCACATTCATCGATATCTATTCAAAATTTTCAATCAATTTTTTCAATCGCTAATATTCCTACGACTAATATTTACCTTTACATGAAGTGTTATCTTTGGCTAATTCAAAACCATCTCTACATTTACATTCAATAGCTACTCCTGTATCCAAGCAATCATGTTCGCATGGATTATTGAGAGCGCATCTTGAAAATTTTCGAAAATTATTAAAAATGATTATGAAAATCGTATAAGTTTACCTATCATTTTTTTTAGGTGAACGTTTATCCGGTTTACAGGATATTCCATCACTCATCAATGTAAAACCTTTATTACAATCGCATTTATAAGAATTTTCAGTTGGTATACAAATTTGAGCACAAACATCACCAATATCGCATACATTCTCGATTACTATAATTTTATGGTTTATGCCAATCATTTTTATATTATATTGGGAATAATCTACCTGGTAATGATGAAAAATCGTTTTGAGTGGATTTTGCGAATGGTGAAACAGACGAATTTTCACTTATTGCCGTTGTTGTTGCTATTGAATTAGTTGTTGTTAGCGTATGATTTTTGCAACAATCTGAGAAGGTTTTATCATAAGGTGGTGCTAAACCTGGATTTTCATTGCAATTTTCTTGTGATTTCGCTGCTATTATACCTAAATTACAAGCATCACAACAATCCTATACGAGAAAACAATAAATTATCAAATAAATCGGATTTGTTGGAAATAATTTACTCTACTGAAAATTGTATCAAAGTTTGGACAACTATCCCCATTCACTGCCGATTTTATTCCTTCGTTACATTGTATTTCTCTATTGAAAATAAAAAGATTGTGAAATAATAATTTTTCGAGTAAATTAAAATAATTACTGGTACTGATTGCGACAACAGACTCCGATCGAATGTGCACAGGGTTTTTCATCTTCCGGTTTTATACCGGCTATTGGTGGTTGAAAACTATCACAATTTAAACCTTCATTAGCATAATTGGCACCTAAACCACAACAATAACGTAATGTTTCCAAATTCAAGCCTGGAATGAACAAATTTTTTTTACATATTTGCAACAATTTTATTGCATTTATTTATACGATTAATATTAAAACTAGTGCAGACATCAATAGTAAATTAGCATAATATATTATTCATTTATTCTGAGGCCATATTTTACAATATTAGTAGTAAAAAGGCAAATGAATTTATATTCGGATAAATTATTTGGAAATAATATTAATATTTATAATACGATAAAAGAGGGGAATATTAATATCGATTCGCAATTTTTACAAATCTATTTTATCTATTTCTATATTAATATTCAAATTTCAACCCTTATAGAATTTTATTAAGACAACTTACCACATTGAGTTTTGAGAAAAAATGGAAATATCGTTAAAATAAACACAATATATTTCATGATTAAAAAAAGGAATAACAACTTAAATATTCACGTTTATCGTATATTATTAAATTATTGATGATTATTATTATTATAAATAAACACAATATATTTCTTATCTAAAAATTTTAGCTTCTCAAAGGGGGCATTTTTCTTATCACAAGTAAATATTATTATTAAGATACCTTCCCTTCTAGTAGACTGGTCAATAGATAACCGTGTCACTGAATGTAAATCGTATTTAAAACGTATCCGTTTTGTATTAATTTGATCGATATATATATATGTATTTTACATAAAATATCTATTGTCCATTTTAATTTAAATTTTCGATTCAAATTTACCGCTTCTATCCCCCCACATGGGTGAATCTAGAATAACCAACTGTTAGAAAAAAAAAGTTACTGACGTCACTTGTTGGTAGGTAGTGGATTGGTAGCTCTGTACGTGGAAATGACATACGTGTTCATTTCAAGTATGCGAAAAGTGTCGATTTGTTTTAAATAATTTTATACATTTTATTAGAGAAAATGTCGAAGATTAACACATTTTCTATTATATTTTTAAATTTTCTAATTATTTTAGTGGAAAGCCAACGTGTACCACCCGGCGTTCCACCACAACATTATCAAGTAAATTGCCTTATGTTTTTAATATTTGCCACAGTTTTATCTATAAATTTCCGTTTTACAGCAAGCACAACAATATCAAGTACCTGTACAACATCAACAGGTACCTGTACAGCATGTTCCTATGCAACAACAACACCACCACCAACAACAACAACAACAATATATGCCTAATCAACAACAAGTACCGATGCATCAACAGGTACCAATTCAACAACAACAAGTTCCTGTACAACCGGCTCAAGTTTTAAATACTGCAAATATAGCACATGAAAAAGAGTAATTATTACATATTTTTCGTAAATATTTATTTTTGATTATATTTTTCTAGTCATATAGCTGAACATATGGAAGTACCAATTGATACAAGTAAAATGTCGGAACAAGAATTACAATTTCATTATTTCAAAATGCACGATGCTGACAATAATAATAAATTAGATGGCTGTGAATTAATAAAATCATTAATTCATTGGCATGGTAATTAATGTTTATTTTTATTTTGTTGATAAAAAGGTGTCGGTTTTTGTTTTGGTTTTTCTTTTTTTTATTGTGATTGTCTAATTTTGCTTTATATGTATTTAGCTGAAGGTAAATCCGGTCAAACTGAAGATAAAATTTTTAAAGATGAAGATCTAGTTATGTTAATTGATCCAATATTATCAATTGATGATAGTAATCAAGATGGTTGTATTGATTATCCGGAATTTGTACGTGCCCAACAAAAAGCTGCCGGACAAAATAAATCACCTTCGTAAAAAGGTAGCTTTGCTTTGTTCTAATTTTATTATCGTTGATATAATTGTTATATTTCTCAAGTCAAATTATTTAAGTTAGCAATTATCTTATTATTACTACAGTTTGATTGTGCAATGCCATTATATGTGATTTTTTTTCTCTACAATGAATAATTATAACTTATTTTGCATTATTGAATATGCTTGATTAATCAGTGAAATATTTATTTCGCCATCTAGTGATTTTGTTTATTATGAAGATTATATGAAATTATTCCTGTTGAATATGTAACTTGACTAGATGCAAACTGGTGTGAATGTTGTTTATACAAATTTATTGTTTTTTCTGTGCCAATAGCAAAGAAAAAATACTTGTAGTAGACGATAAAAATTTTACCAAACTAATCAAGCATGTGAAACAAGTTATAAGCCTCCCAAATTTTAGATTAAATTCCGTCCCACTGTTTGTGCTAAATGTATGTAAATTGCGTCCCTGAACTCTGAAAAGGATTTTGGTAAATTGCGCCACGATCATAGTCGTTAATAATAATTTTGGAACGCAGATAGTCTAGTCTGATATAGTTATCCCGGGACAGGGAGTGGATACAAAGATGGGTTTTAGTGATTAGAACCGGAAGGGAGACTCCCACTCTTACAGGTGACATTGAGTTGCCTGAGTTCCATAAAAGATTTCCTCTCCTTTCAAAAAAAAAAAGAGCCAGATTATACTATAATAATTTACTTCAAGACAATTGAAAGGATATATAAAGTCTTGATAATTTGATTGGATCATTGTCAGTTGAGTGAGTACCTACAGATACATGGGACGCAATTTACGTATTTTCCACTATTTATAAAATTGTGACGCTATTCACACCACCAACTCGTTATAATAAGAATCTAATTTTTAATTATTTTTTTCTTTTCAATTTCTGATAATCCAGATCCTGATAGTAAATTAGATGCGATTGTAATTGATGACGACAATTTAGCTCAATTAGTGGATCAAATTTTGAATAGATTGGATAAAAATAATGATGGTTATATTAATTATGATGAATTTCGGCTATATTCGAATGTCTCAAAATTGTAATATTAATTTAAAATAAAAATTTACATTCAAACAATAACGAGACTGGATTAATTTCATTTTAATCAAATTAGAGTGAGATTTAAGGGGTTGTTTATATTTTTGTTATTATATTACTTTATAATATAATTTAGATATTTTGTAATATGTGTTTTATTAATCCTTATCATCGATATTATTATTATTATTATTATTATTATTATTTTAATTATACGATAAGGTGTATAATTATAGAAATTTTTATTAGAATTATTATCGCTTTATTTATTCAATTTCAGTTTTTCCATTAAACATATTATTTACAATTTTCTTTTATATTGTAGCGTAACAACTTGTTTTATCTATATTTTTTTTATAAAAATTTTATTTTTAGTCACCTAATTTTTAATAATAGTCATATAGCACATTTTTACACCATAAAATTAATACATTAAGTTACATGGTTTCATTCAAAATTAATTAATCGCATTAACACAAATTAATTTAATAAATAATTTTTATTAATTTGTATTAATGCCAAATTAAATATACTAAAAGTTATTTTAAACAAAATCTATAGTTATTTGTCTGTTATTTACATAAATTTATCAATATATATATAATATATATTTAAATAAATTAAAATAAAACACATATAAAACTGAATTGTTTGCATTTATTATTACAACCATACGATATACATTTATTCGGCATAATTCATCTATTTGTTTCAGCATCAGGATAACAGAAATATAAATATATTTATTATAATTAAATATTTTTAGCAAAACAATTATTAAAATTTGAGCATGAATAATTCTTTAAAGATATATTAAAATTTCACAAGTTAAATGAAAACAAGCCAGGAAATGGGAGAACATTATAATATAATTTTTTTTCTTTTTTTCTTTTTCTTTGAATATATAATAAGTTTATAATTCGTACTTTTCTAATGATCGGCTACACATTATTGTGATTATCTAAATCTAATTAAGAATTTTTTGGACAATTGGCGGTTACTAACTATCTATTATGGTTAAATTTCATTCGATCAATCCTTTCATTCCAGAAATATAGTGCGTGTCTTGTTTTAAGTAAGAGGTACTTTTTTTTGGAAAATATCCATAATAATATAAAGTAATTTGTCCGTTTATATTTATTGATAGTAGTAGTTGAAATAAAGAATGCTTTGTCCGTTATATCGGGACCATATCAATTCAATATACATATATTAATTGATATTAATATATATATATATAATTTTGATAGTTTGATGGTCAATATATAACATTAGACAGACAGATATGTACTCTGTTAGTCATTTGAATAAAATAATAAAATGCCCAAAGAAACATTTTTATTAAAACCGTATTAAATTTCTATTGTTAATTATTTTAATTAATTATTTACCGATAAAATGTTGTTATTGTTTTATTAATTTTACTTATTCACAAATTGTATAGAAACTTGCGTAGTCATTAAAAATTCGAAGTTTTTTATTTATTAAATATGATATTAAAAATGGTATATGATATAAAATGTGGACGACGTGCGCTCGGTTTATTTTATACAATGATTTTCTAAATATGCTTTTATAAAATAAATTCTAATAGGAAGACGATATTACATATTTATATTGAATAATCTGTGAGCAAGGTATGTGGACGAACCTAGCACACGACGTCCAATACTTTTTTTTGGTTTTTTTTTTTTTTTAAATTTTTATTTGGACTTCGAAAGTCGTCACAAGAAGGGCAGCCATTTTATTGAAAAAAAACTTCTTGATAACGACTAAACGATAGCCTCGTATAAAATATAGTGCATTTTAGCACAATACTAACCGCGATTATTATTTTAATTCAATTATATTATTATTAATATTATTTATACTATTTTTATCTATAACTGATCGTTAGATCGTAATTTATTAATTAACTTGCGAAGTTCATCACAATTGTTTTAATGTAGGTGGACACCTTTTATTTGTATCAATGGGCAAACAAAAGGCAGACACATGTGTACCTCGAACTAAGAGTACCCTACCAACTGGCTACTTTTGCATTATTATTTTTTTTTTTGATTTTTTTTTTAAATAATTTTTTTTCGTACTCTATTATAATAATAATTATTAATATTATCAATAGTATTAGGTACTATAAACTTGTTAGTACTGACTAGTTCTATAATGAATAGCGTGGTGGAAGGTGCGAACTACCCAGTTAGTGATACCAGCGTACCTTGTGACCCCAGTTCAATTCGCATTTCGCTTAATTTTGTTCAAGCCTAAGCAGCTGTGCGCGGAGCCCTGCACATAAATGCCTGCCTTTTAATTGTCGGTCCAAATGTCCCATAGGAAGGCACGTTCGCACAAGCTGCTGTGCCGACATGATACAATTTTGTATTTGTTTTAATTTAGCTTGTATCACAGTTTCAAATTTACTGTATCATAGTTAAAGTTTATTGCACAATAATGTGCGGTGCTGATAATAATACAGCAACAGTAGCTATGATGGTGAACATTGTAAATATAATTAAACAAAAACGATCTACTACCATTGCTGCAAATTTCCAATCACTTATTACTTCAGCTTCTTCATCAGCTTTTTTCATGCGATTTGTTATAAATTGGAGTTCACGCAATATATTTTGTAGGTCGCGTTGTGTTCCAGAACTCGGTACAGCAGCATCTTCGATTGTTGTTGGATGACGCATAAATGCACCACCTAAACTAGTTGTCATTGAAGCATTATTACCACCAGCAGATACATTACGAAAATCATCATCTATATCCAATACATTAGCTAATAAACTTTTTGATGAACGTTCTTTTAATTCTAATTCTTTCATACGACTATTCATTAATATTGTTTTGCGAGTTATTTTCTTGCCTGGACGACTCATACCCAACATCCAGGGCAACCATTGCAAAAAAACCGTTTTGATCTTTCGCATAATGAACGAATTATTTTAAAGAAAAAATTGATTGTAAACAATCCAAAAACTCACCCATTGAGGCATTTCATGTATATCGGCAGTACGATGATGGTAATTTAAAACTACCACAGTCAATACCACTGATGATGCTACCATGAACATGATGCAGTTGAAGTAGGTCCCTGTAATAGCCATTCAATGAACAAATATTCTCTCACATTATTTTATAAATTTATCCATCAACTACGACCATATTACTACATTACTACAAACTACTTTGTTAGAAAAAATAAAATGAATAAAATCATAGTACCAACTGACTACAAAATTTAATGGAAAATGATAATATATGATGGGGGGTACGCTAAGCACAAACACCCTCAACAAAACGACTACTTACTGTTGAGTTGATAAAAACAAATGTTCACAATTTAATAATTAAAAATAATAATAATAATAATAGGAAGAAGTTCAAAAATAAAATCGATCAAATAAAATATTCGAAAAAAAAATTAACTATACAATTAATTATACAACAACAAGCATACATATATACGCGCACACATTAACAACAATAAACATTATACATATTTAGTTTAAATATACACAAAATGTATGATGATGAGTTGCGATCGTATCCTCCTCAAAAATAGTGTCAAAAAAAAATTAGCTATTAGAAAATAGGCCGAGGTCAGTGTGGCAGAGTCACGGTCAAAAAATTTTTTTTTTTTTATTTGCCCACCGACGCTGCCACGTATAAATTATTTTACGCGCTATCTGTTTTATTAATAATAATTAATTTTATCGATCCGATTTTATCAATGAATAATTAAATTAATTTTAGGTAAAATAGATGGGATGAAAGCGAGAAGAATAATACAGACCAAAATTATAAAGGATAATGCCAAGCATAAATATGTATTTATTAATTATAATGCACATATCGACATATATACATATTATAATAAGTATATAATATAAATGTATATATCGATTGTTTAAAGAAAAAAAAAGAAGGATAGAATTATATATTTTAACACCCGCTCGATAGGGGCGTGAAATTTTACATTAAAAATATATTTTTATTGTCATCATTATCATTATTATTATTATTATTATTATAATTATTATGATTATTAAATTTTAATATATTCGACTAAATAATGTGCATGATTGATGTGGTCATCAACAATCCAAAAGGTCGTATAGTCACTTCATTGATTCAATTAATAGATTTTAATTAAGGCCACATCATTCCATGCACAATTATATAACTACGAGTTTAACACAAACATACAGTTTGTAGTGTTAGTTTGATTTTTTTTTAATGATTTAAAAATTATTTGGTTTAAATCAGTGTAATCAATTTAAACCAGCATTTGATGCCGGCGGCCACGTCATATTTTGTTCAAAATTTCAATTTTATGTTTGTATTGTTTAGTGATTATTTTAACAATGTACATAGTGTAGATAATAATATGTTGTTATGTTATAACTACATTATGTACATTCGTAATTAATTTGATTCAGTTCAGATGGTAATCATCACTGGTCGCCACTACGTTAACGAGGAGGTAACGAGTCATTTTATTTAAGATAATTAATTAATTGATTAATTAATTATAATTAAATAAATAATTAATTAGAAAATAATAATAAATAGAGTGAATAATAATAAAAACACAAACAGTAAGTATTAGGAAATGAAACATGTCATACAACAAAACATACAGATAAGATACTCCTAGTGGGACAGAGCCATTTGATACTTGGAGGTGAGAAGGTCTTTGGCATACAAGAGTGAGTCGGCGAACGAGCGCACCCTAGACAGCCGAAACAGTAACAGACTGGGTTAGCAGCAAGAGACTGGAACTGAACGCAGAAATCAAACGCAGCAGATTGTATGTTTTTTTTTTGTTTTTTTTTTAGAGCAGCACCATTCTGTTACTAATTAGTTATATAGTAGTGATTAGCTAGTAGTAGACTAATAATAATAAAAGATGTAGCTGATGGAAGGATTGCTGGTAAGAATAGATAAAAATATGTATTAGGAATATAAGAATAGGTGTAGAAAAAAAAATGTATACATAGAAAGGATATAAAGTTGGGATGGAAATTTATTTGGGGCCATTAGAACGGCATTAATATGTCGACCATTTTATCGTGTTGTTGTTAATATAATTCATTTAGCCTCGGCGAAGTAGCTAACCATTCACTCCCAACACAGGAAGAAAAGCTCTAGTCTGAGAAATGACTAGTCGTGTGGCTGTGGCTGTGGCTGGGCGAAGTGCTGTTACGGTCGACGCTCGCTGATCGCAGAGCAGCAGTACATGCAGAGCGCGGGCCCGGAGGCAGCTCAGGTACAGATTGGATTGAACACCAACAGCAGTACGGGCCCGCGCCCTCGCCCACCGTGTTTTCAATGTTTATTATTTGCAAGTAATTCAACAAAATAAAAAGTAATAATAAAATAATCAAGAACTGATCCGTGACTCTAACCTATCAGGGGCACAGCGTCGGACGTCTGGGTTATCACGTGCGCCACCAGCAGGGAGAACACAGTTTGTGACAACAGGATAGTCACACCTGCAACAAATAGTGCGTCACGCGAGGCGTCTGACCTGTGACCTGTGCCGCGATATTGCAAGGGCAGTTGATTATTGTTGTTGTGGTTATTATCGTTCCTGTTGTTGCTGTTGCTGCTGTTTTGTTTTTGTTTTTTTTTTTTGTTTATTTTGGTAATAATCAACCCGAGCTGCCGTTCCCTTCATTATCCAAGTATCCGATCCGGCTTGTCCCGATACGACGCCAGCTCAAAGAGGAAATGTTTATACCGTCCTAAAATCAATCAACGACTCTCAAAATAATAACAATAATAACATATTAGAATTTTTGTGTTTGTGAGCCTTCCGACAGCACTTAGCCTCGCCACCACCGACTAACTACCTTAAACATTTCTTCTTTGAACACATCGTAACAAATGATAGAATAAAACTAATATGGAAGCGATCGCGCGCGTTACACATCAATCACATATACACAATGAAACACATATTTCATCAGGCAGCACTGAGGATATGTAGCCAGCACAGGCAGGTCAGACAAAGAACGGTTGGTACCTAACAAAGGAATGGCGTCAGATACTTGAGGCAAGGTTTCTGCCACGAGGTTCAGGAACACAGTCAACGATAGCAAGATGGTCACTCCTGCAACAGAACACAGTTTTTATAGGGCAAATGGACAAATGGTAACTTTGTTATGAGCTGGGAATAATAACGCGCTGGAATACCATGTTAGTTGTGGTGGTGGTGGTGGTGGTGGTGGTGGTGATGGTGGTGGTAGTTGTATTGGTGAAAGTAGCTGCTAATAAATTATATTTCATAACAATTTATGCAAATTATAACATTACTAGTGTAGTGCCCGTTTTCAGTTGATCCAGTGTGCGCCTCCGCCAATATTTTCATCAATTATTATTACTTACCTTTGGCGCTATATTACTCAAATATTTACAATAGTTTATTAATGAGATTCTGAACAAATTTCAATCTCAATTCACATCAATTTTTAATTTTTTAATTCAACTTGAAATTAATGAGCAAAATTGATGAGATTGAAACTTGTTTCAAATCGCATCAAATAAAAATCGCTGGTTAAGGACTAATTAACACTTATTGTCAAGTTTTCCTTCAAATATCTATATGTATAATATATATCTCATATACATATAATATTTATATTGATATACATATGCAATGCTAGAGGATAGCATGCTGCATGGGCACTAGTGGCGGAGGCCCTCCAAGTATCAACAGGCAGTCCGGCAAGGGACACAGGGCGTTTAAACATACGATGTTCCCAGGAGGCCTATCATACCTATCAACGGAACTGCATCGGACGTGGTTGGTATCTTTTCAGCTACTAGGTTGAGAAATACAGTCAATGAAAGAAGTATGGTGACACCTGAAATGAAGATTTTTGAATTTTGAACGTTTTTATGTCCGTCCCAGATAACGTCAAGTGACCGTTTTATCGAAAGAAGTTTGTCTCGTTACAGCTGACGGAGTGGCAACGGGATTAATTTATTATAAAATATATAGGTAAGTATAATAATATAAAAGTTCGATCAAAAATCAACTTATCGAAATGAAATCAGATAAGAGTACTGCTAAAGTACTAACAATCTATGTTGATAAAAAATGTGTTGATGTATATTGTATTTGAACCAATGACTGGATGTGTTGATTAAAAAATCGTCGGGACGTGACCGTCGGCCAACGGTCCATGTACAAAAAAGAAAATTATGCTATTTTATATTGTAGCCATGTATAAAAATGATGGCACTGCGCTTTGCGAGTGATCTCTAGCATGGCCAGTGTTGTTAAGCGGCACTCACACAACACAGGAGTGCAACACACACACAATGCGACACAGAGCATGGATTTAAGTACCTAAAGTTAATTTCTCGCCGGAATCTGGTGGCAATGTGAAGCCCAATAGTGCCATAGAAGAGATGAGTACACAAGGAACTATGAGATTGAAGAAATAGTACAACGTTCGCCTCCTTATTTGAATCGTAAACGTTACATCAACATATGGTTCCGGACAACATTGATATACGATAGTATTCTTCTTGCCGGGCATACCTAAAAAATAACAAAAATTTTAACGATAAATAATCATACTTAATAATAAAACAATTTGAATTTAACATATGTATTTAGATAACATACCTATCAAGTACCATTCACCATTCGTAATGAAATCAGATAAATCACCACCTTCTTCTGAATTAAGCACCAAATCGAGCTGTAGAAATATATCGTAAATGTAACATACGCTAAGTTTAAACATACCATAATGAAAAACATTTGATCAATTGAATAAAATATGCGTAAATGATTGACATATGTTCCAAATGCATACGAATTAATAGCAGAAGGTAATTATATATTCTTCTACTCAACGTGCAAATGTTCAATGAACGTTATTAATTGAATAAATGTATCGACATTTATAGCAGTGGAAATAATAAAGCTATAATTTGGCTCACCGGAATTCAATTACAAAATTCTTTAAACTTAAGTAAAATATTAATAATAAACAATTAAAAAAAAACAACAAGAACAAATTATATAGGAGATGTGCAAAATTATTGCGTGCCTTTGTGAGGACTTTAAATATCAACTAATATAATATATAGGTAGGTACTACATAATTGAGTTCTACGTTAAATTTTATCAGGATATTTGAAAATGATCAAAATTAGCGTGGTCTTCGCATCCATCAAATACTACATCGTGTTATAAAAACGAGCATTAATTACTTTTTAACTCAATTGTCGGAATATATTCAATGAAAATATTAATTATCTATACTCAAAATTAAAGGTGAACATTCATGCTAAATTATGTAAATATGCGTATGTATAAGTTATATAATAATAATTAAATTATAGATTGATGAGTTATAGAATATGGGTATTTATTATAAACGCGTTAAAATCTATCATTCCAATTTGGAATAACATGCACCATTACAACATGCGTTAGAAAAAAAGTTTATATTAAAATATTGACACCTTTATCTTGATTTTTTTTTACCGTACTGTAATATAAAGGTTTCTGTTTTTTTTTTTTTTTATTTGGTTTATTTTGGATAATGTACACACTCGGCTATACCAAGATGAGTTGGATTCACTTCTAAAGCCACACTGATTTGACATGATGGGTATCAAAAACCATCTAAATGGCACACATATTGCTCCAATATTAGCCATAGAATTAAAGAAAAAAACCAACCTGAATCGCATTTGATTAATTTGAAATGCAAATTATTTGTTGTTATTACTGGCTGTTTAAAAAATAACATATATAGAAATAATTGAATCACTTTTGCACATCCCTGCCATAAGCTACAATAATTTCAATAAATCTGCTAGAGTCTTTACGGTGAGTATATGGACATCGAGGATAACGGCTAATTTGCGAATGGAAGCAAAATTAATTGGTAGAATACAGGTCCGGATGTAAAGTCATAAAGTCAATAGCAGAAATATTGATAACGTATTTGCTCCATGCAAAATAGTTGAACTAAACGATGGTTCCCAGTGAGAGCCGTTGATTGATATGTTTTTTATTGTTAATTAATTCCCGTTACTATTCTAATAATTGACATGACCATCCTAACAAATAAACGTGCACTATATTGCGACCATTATTATATCGGCGATTATCTCAGTTATTATTATAAATTGATTATAATTTGATATTAACAATAGTGATATGCGGTGACCGGTGAGCCAGGTGGTAGGCTATACGACAGCGCGGATGTATCGGTGCAGTGTGTGATTAGGTGTGAGGCGTGTGTTAATGTGGTAGCAACGAAAAAAAAAAAATGTTTTAACAAAATTTTAACATTATACAGTAATACCTGGTTGCCATCATAGGTCCAGCTACCAAACTTCATGTCACAATGTTGGTCATCAAAGGGGAACCACGTAATGTCTATCTTGCATGTGCTCTTGAAGATACCCGGAGGGACGTACAAGCAGCTGCCGTTATGTTTGACCACAACGTTTGTTTGGAAAGTCCCGTCGAAACCCTCATCAGCACTTCATAACAACAAAAACGTTAACTTTGACGCTGTAAATTCAGTTATGCTGGTCGCATCGTCAGACCGTATGACGGCCAGATCACCAGATATAGACCGAACATATTTTGGCATCGCGTAAGTACCAATTTTTTTTGTTTTGTTTTTGACATTTTTTTTTCTAATTAACTGTCAATAATAACTGATTTGGTGTTGATTATAGAGGAAATTGCGTTTTGTTTATTATTTAGGCCTTTATTACTTTCAACATGCAACAACATCCAGAGCTTGATGCCAAAAACATTTGGCGTTAACAAAACAACAACAACAGCTAGTCTGACATCTGAACTACATCGCGTTTGCGGTTGCGGCGGCCAAGCTAGCCGTTTTTATATCGTTGTTATTTATTTACATTTAATATTATTATTATTATTTTCATATTTGGCCATTCCGGCATCATTTTAAGTACATCATCTTTACCAATCAGACTTTATAGCTGGCACCATGGCCGTTAGTTGCTTGATTATTTAGTTAATTTGTTTTAATTTGATGGTTTTTTAATATTATTCGCGTCATATTTTATATTATTTACAATCTGTTTTAATGATTCTTCCCATTGTTTTATTGTTGATTTTAGTAGTTTATATTGAGTGCTGTTAGAGAGAGAGAGTTTTCAGGGACGTTCCGGCCCAATAAGAGTCGAAGTCTCAAGATGCTACCATCCGCAGGAAAAATAGAAAAATAGAAGACTATTTTAATATTTCATGCATACAATCAAATAAAAATTCATAAGGCTATTTATTTATAGAAACAGTTATTTGGAGTAATAAATAATATTTGCACGGTTTTGGCATCAACCTGTCGTTCGACTCCAGAGGGTCGGAAGTAGCTGTGGCCTACAGCAACGGCTAGCTGTGTACTTCCCGCCCAACATTTTTTTTTTTTTTTAACACGTTCGCAACACACACTCTGATGAAGCATTCGGACATTCTGTCGTTTTGCATTTGCATGCTCCACAACTGACAACAATGTCTTTTTCATTTCATTTCATCCTCTTTCAAATAACATTAACATTAATCACACAAAATATCCCCCAAATCAACCCCAATGCCCAATTGTCAGACACAAAAAAAAAAAAACAACATGTCACGCTATAGAGCAGACATAGCAAGATTTTCTTATCAAAATGGGTCAGGACGATATAAAGGATTTATCTTTTTCGTTATTTGTTTTCTAAACAATCAATAATCAATTAAAATTTGAAAGAGACGGATCCTTTATACAATAAACGAGTTATTTACTGATTTGTTGAAACTAATCTAAATACCCCATAACTATATTTATCAGTATAGATTTAATGAAGTTGAGAATTATATTTAGAAATTTTATTATCATGCATCAATTTTGGCGTATAATAAAATTTATATTACCATTATTTATTGAATTATATAAATATAAATGAAACAACACTAAGAAGCGTACACGATTTGAACACGTATTCGTATATTTTCAGGTACATGCAACTAAACTTGTTACCTGTTATACATAAGAACATCAGGCTTCCATAATTTATTTGGAGTGATCCTTAGATCCTTGACACCGCCATATTCTGTTTCATTCCAACGTAGATTATAATCATTCCATTCCTGAATATAAATAGAGATAGAGGAATTTTATTGAATAATTTCGATTAAATCAATTATTTGATATCAATTTATACAAAATCGTGACATGAATAGACGGATTTATATTAATACGGGTAGTTTTGAATAATATTTTGTTTTAATTTGAATTATTAAATTAATTCAAAACTACCTGCTCCCTTTTCAACAATAAACATAAACAACAACAACAACAACAACAACAAAAATAACAAACAACAAATGCTGATTGTCTTGCAAAGCGTGCACATAACAAGGCAACATGCTAGTGGAAGCGAAGCATATTTAATGCTTAATATCAATGTATTTTATGATTATTTAAAAATTAGTAAAATATTGAAATTAAACATTAGTATGGGTAATATTATAGCAAAAAGCTTTATATGTAAGTAGTTTTTGAGTACATGCTTGGGAAGATAGTTTTTTTAGAATTTCAATTTTTAATGTTTTATGTTTAGTGTCATTTTTTTTAAACAAAAATATTTCAATTTATTGTAATCAAATGTGTTTAATCTTCAGTTGAGGAGTTTTTTTTACAAAAACTGAGATACAATTAAATTAAAGAAAAAAAATTATCAATAATCAAACCAATTTTGTCCTGATATTTACGATGAGCTGTAAAAAATCTAATGAAATCAGAAATAGAAAAAAATTGACCAAAAATTACAGAAGATAAATTATAATTTAGAATAAATTGAATGTAATCAAAAAAAACCAAACGGTAAATAATAAATGATAATTAAAAATAGGATCTACGGTTAAAAAATCCTCTAATGGTCGATAAATTTATTAATTATAAGCATAGTTATATATTATAGTTTAAAATATGGCACACACACGGCAGTAAACCTAAATTATATTATATATACGATAAAAAAGGAATTACATCTGTTCTTGTATTATTTACCAAAAAATAAACAAGACTTTAGATAAAATTTATTAATCACCACGAGACCATCTTGAGATTTTGACAATAATTACAGATCTCAACTAAAGCAACTCTACACTACTTGGATAATTAAACCGTAACTGTCACCAATAATTAATGTTAGATAATTATTAATGGTTAACAGCAACGGTAAATGGCTGATAAAACAAATATGATGAAAAAGAAGCTTGAACTGTTTGGTTTAAGTTTTTTTCTAAATAAAAGAAAAGAAATTGGTCACAATCGTATCAATTATCATAACAATGGTATTTATAGGTTTGATACTAATTAAAAAAAGGGGGGCTGTTACTGTTACTGGACCAGGTGATGCTGCAACAACTAATTCAACTTTTTACAGGAGGCATACTGGCATAACACGCAGCTAGAGGAGAACGTTGAGGGCCAGCGTGTGACAACAACAAAACAATAATTATTGTAATTCATAAAAGAAATAATAACTAGCTCTTTATTACAAAATGATAGAGCATACACCATCATCATTCAAATGGGTTCGACCAGCTAAAAGGACAATAATGGAAGAAGATTTTTAATAAAACATAACCAAAAGTAATAAATATATAGATAACCAACTGCCGTGTGTGTGTTAATATATTTTTTTTTTATTTATTTAATTGGTTTTCACTTACCAAAGAAAGCCAAATATTTGTTATTAGGAGTTGATTCTTCTCGTCCTATGGTAAAACAATAAAAGGGAAACATCGGTAGTTAGTTACATAACAACGCATGCATAGCACTCGGCAATCGTGCCTCCAAAATCGGAATATTATCATTATTATTATTATTAGTTATTGGAGACCCGACTATAAAAGTGCTGAGAGGATCCAACGATCTTTCAGATAAATAAATAAA
>JAZBGX010000183.1:0-17937 GCA_037414775.1 Zonitis immaculata
AAAAAATTGATTGGTTGATAATAGTTGTTGAATACAACCACCATTACCATTATTATCAATATACGACCCACATCCCCCTACCCAGCAACTATACATATATATGTATGGGCAATTTGCGGTAAATCAATCAATATGATTTTGATATGAATCGCAATATTTCAGATTTTCCATTATAAATTATTAGATTTTGCATATATAAATTTCTGACTTCGGTGAAAATTCATTTGCATCAAACTTTTCCTATAGTGACTGTGAAAATTGCTAAATTATTGGACAGACATTTCCAATTTATAGATGTTGGGGAAAGTGCAACAAAGTCGTATTTTAGGAAAATTTCCTATTAATTAGTATTGGTCAAAGTTTCAATCTAGATAATAATTTCGGAATTTCCTGTAGGGACCGAACGGAAATTGTTGAAAAACTATATGCTCTAATATGTACGTAAATTTTTCTCAATTTCTAATGATAATTTTCATATTAGGGAATTTCGATTCGAATCCTGGCGGAATGTCCCAAACATATCACGTTGACGTTTACATGCTTCGTTACAAATAATAATTCGTGCGTAATGTTGCGTGTTTTGCCATCATCTTGCACGTGAACTTCTTATATATTTCTTTTGTTTTTTTTTTTTTGAGGAAAAAAAAACAATTGTTGGTTATAATTTTAATTAATCGAAAACGAAATTCTGCGACTTGGGTTAGTATAGAAAACATTCCTCTTGTATATGATACTATACGGTCCATAAACCGAGCAACTCTAGAAATAATTGTCTCTATTCCAACAAACTAAATACTACTACGATTAACCATTTTCTTAGAGAGTTGATCCGTTGATAAGAGCAACATGGTCTATATATATACATATATATATAAGTTTATAGTTTCGAGCGTTGAGGCATATTAGTTGTGTTTAAGTAGTGTATATAAAAGAAAAAGTATAAACGACAACGAAGAGACACCAACAAGACGCTGTTTGTCTCTGACAGTTTATCAGAGAAGACGCGGAGCATATATAACATCGGCAATCTGGAGGCGACGCGTCGCCATGAGTCCTGAATTCAAGTTATACTTGTCGGTTAGTGGTGTAGTATAGTTATAAAGAAATGGGGTGAGTTTCTGGAAGTACATATATATATTAGAAAAGGAGAATGTTTCTATACTATATAGCCTATAGTTGTTTGGATTTTTGCTTTCTCATGAAGAAAGAAAGAAAGAGCGAAAGAAACACAAAGAAGAGTACGAGAGAATAAGAGATAGCTTGAGATGTGTGTATATAGAATAAGAGCTATGGCCACGTCTGCAACCTGTCCACATAAATCTGTCAAACGACCGACACATGCACGCCGCCTCCAACCGCCTCCGGATTGATGGCTGAACTTAACGTAAAGTTTTCATGTGATCTATCTATAAATGTTACATTATTCAACTTGTATTATTCGATAATAATTCAAACTTATATTTTGTCTCCATCTTTTCCAATTATTACTAACAATTTTATACAGACTGTCCCAAAATTGTTGAATCATATAATTCGTAGTTGTGAATTTCGAAATAATACGAACGCACATCGTTCCCAAAACCAGTTTTAACAACAACTTTACGAAATAATTGTTTGAACAAAAAGCAATCTTGGGACAACCTGTATAATGTAGTTGAAAACTATTAAGAAGAGACTATATATAGAGGAAATAAAACAATGCGGTAATAGTAGCGATGGTGGTAGTTGAGTAGTGTCGTGACAAACTGTATAGACTTTAGTTGCTATTAAATTCTCTTCTAGCCACACACACACACACTCTACTCACTGAGCTTGATAGTTCCAAAACAATAAAACTATGATAATAAAATACTAAACAACATTAGTGTCAGATTCGCATGAAATGCACTTTTCGTTGGTTCGATTATGTACCAAAAAAATTATTCTTATTTCTAACATAATATTGTAATTTTCGGAATAATTTGCAATAAATATAACACAAATGGAATTTCGGCGATCAATTAACAACAACAATAACTAGGAATATATAATTATTTTGATTTTTTATTTTGGTTATACACCTCTCTTGTTAAGTTGAAGACAAGAGAAAGAAGAATCTTATAACTCTCCTCATCAAATTACCTGCGGTTAGATGAGATGTTTCAAGGACGTACGTCAATTCTGACTTGTTTCTCGCTCGTCACTTCAATCAAGTGGAAGGCAAGTGAATTGCAGAAGAAAAAAAACCATCATCATCAATATTATTATTATTATTATTATGGTCGTCATTATTATTATAGTGTGATGAACTTTATGCAAGAGACCATCGCATACAACAACAACAACTCTGATCTTAAGATTAACGCAAAATTCGTTCAAATTACTCAAAACTACTCAATCGTATACAATCTGTAGATAATTGGATTTATAACGAGTGTAACACGGTATTTATGCTTCTAGTTGGCGGTGACTTTATGAACGTATGTCTGCAGCTTGTTTCAGCCGCTATATTCTAACCTCACTGTTTGTTAAGAAGTAGATCAACAAATGTCAAATTTAGTTACGTATGAACTAAGTTATGCGCCTACGTTCTCCAATGCATATAGCCAACTGCGAGGAGAATTAGCGCGATGCACTTGTTATTTAATTGATTTTCCAATGAAAATTCTCAAATCTAATTTCCATAATTTCACTTGTATTTTTTTTTTAATAATAATAATAATAATAGCGATGGAAAATAATAAAAAAATGATTGTGGAATTGTCTCTATATATAGACAACTTAACTTTGTTATATAGTCTGTCGGCATTTAAGCAACTTCAATAGCCTGTCAATATCGATTGAAAGGGAAACGTGAGTGAATAAGCGAAGAAACTCGAAATCCGACATTTGTCTGATGTGACCATCATGAAATAAGCGATTTATTGTCAATAATGATGATAATAAATAAATAGAAAAAAAAAAATTAAAAACTGTACCATAGAGGCTAGATATTTAGAAAATTTGCAATATCATCAAATGATGTAATTGTTATATTATTTGATGTGTGTGTTTGTTAAAATATTGATGTTTGATTGACGGCCAGGGTCAATATTGATGATGTCCGTTATCACCTGCCAGGTGTTAAAAAAACTATCCGGTTCTCTCGTTCTTTATAACATGTATATGTCTGTAGTTAATGTTTTTTAATAATATGGATGACGTTTAGTGCGTGGGCATCTGATATATGGACATTGGCGACTAGGAAACATCAACATTTGTCTTGTCGTTTTCGAGAAATCAGCAGTACCAGTGACATATTAATGACATTATATATGATAAAGAATATGAAAGTTAGCTAGGGGAATAAACAAATCTATAAATAATAAATTCCATGGAAAAGTTGTTGGGTTGTATTCTCAAACAACAACAACAACAACAGCAACAAAATGTTGGACATTATACATACATACACTCTCATCATCGATCGTAATTCTTCACCAACTTCTTGTTATTAAATTGTGTGCGTGTGGCGCTGTTGGGCTTGATGGCCTCGTATAGGGCGACACTAAGACGGACAACAGTTTTTTCTTCTTCTAATTTATTGGAATAATCCCTCGAAAATTATTATTTATAATAAATAATAATAATCATAATGATAAAAGCATAACATTTTATTGAACTAACAACAAAAAAATTAAATTATTATTTGTTTATACAGGTTGACGTCAACGTCAGACTGGTACAATACCATTCAGATTATGGCATCCATAAAGCGTCATAATGTACGACTTTGCATATGTTATTCACTATTTACTATACCTATATATATATTTATGTATATAATACAGTCAGATACGTCACATAAACAAGACATCTATCTAAGTGGGTTTGTTTTCTTTTGTTTAAGTCATGGCCACTATATATATTATTTAGTCTTCATGACGAGTACATAAACCCAACATTTATATGTAGAAATAGTATATAAGTTGAGTATTCATTAAGTATCAGATTATTATTTAAGTTTCTCTACGATACACCGATCCAAAACTCGATAACAATAGGACGTATAGAATTGGGTACCAGCCTGTATATTGAAATCTCGATATGAACACGACTGAATTGCGGGCAAAGTTGCATAATTATAAAAATAATGGAATGATTCCAATCAATCAATCCAAATGGACGTGATTAATTTCAATTAAATCGTAAAATTGGACAATTTTGGAAAGTCACACTGTATCTGTATATAGTGGGCAACGACAAGAAATAATATATGACCGGCATACTCCTTATTTAAGTTATTTGCTCCAAAAGGTTGACATTGCTGATAATAATAAAAACTAGTCTTCAATTAAGTATCTTATCGTTTCGATAACATAAATGGATACCACCCTGTACAAATAATAATAATAATATTGTGTTCAGTTGACATGACATGTCCGAATGAACTCCTGCCAAAGACAGATAGATGAATCTGCAGGATCTTGTCAAACCGATGGTCCTATGTCTTTCACTTTGTCAAAACCCCCACACATGCATTTACAAAATAAATATAGTACATATAGAAGACTGGGGGGGGGATTGTAGTTAGTTCTAAAATAGGGGATGAAACGAACCGTCACTACCATACACATATATACTGACGAATAAAACCGACTTTTGACTAGTTATTCTCTACATTTATAATATGAGGGCTGTTGAGGGTAGTTTAGTTATAGGTCGGCATGTGACATTTTCGGGACGTCTGTATTCAGTGTAGACATAGTGCGCGAATTTCGAATAATATTACACATAATAATGGTGATTCTTAATAGCAAAGGTCAGTCTTCTAAATTCTATTTCTCTAATTAATTTTTTTTTAGGCGATTAGATAAATGTCCCCGAATTGATTGATGACCATTAGTCATCATGCTCCTTATTTCCAAAAAACAAAAAACAAAAAAAAAATGTCTCTTATTCACTTATAAATTATAACGAAATGCTTCCAAAACATTCCCATTTATTATGTAATTTATTAGTGTTGTCAAATGGATTAGAGGACCGGCCCTCGTCTCTCTCCATATCGTTGTGTCGTTGTCGTGACATGCAGGTGACACATCCGTGAGTCTGTCTCTTTTTAAGCTCAACATTGATCTGTGTCGTCGTATCGTGGTGGTGGTGGTGGTGGTACGGGTGGAGATGTCACTCGGACATCGCTGTCACTCTTAGAGACGTCTAGGGCGACTGTCTTTTGGACAGAGAAACATTCAGACCATCTCGCCTTTATCGTTAATCGATAAAAGCGAGACATCTAAGCTATAGAGTAGTAGCACTGAGCGTTGATGGTAATATAAATATGGCATTTCTCGACGAATTCCTCATCAATTTTTGTTTGATTCAATCCTTCCTCTTGTCTTTTAATTGTGCTAAAATTTTATCATTGCCAATATTTTTTTTGTTTAGTCTACATTTAGTGCAACAACTTGGAAATTTTTATTAAATAATAATAATCATCTGGAAATTGACGTGAGTCAGTTGGATTTTTCAATAAACGTCTCAAAAGCCGGTCCTGTTTAATATCAAGTCCAACAACAACAACAACAACAACAAAAAAACGAGACAAATACTATCTGCTCAAATAGACATTTGGAAATCATAGCATATGCAATGAACTTGCTGCCTTATTCCATGTGAATATTGCTTTAGGTTTTTTTTTTTGCCGAATAAAACACACATTCGCTTATTAAAAAAAAAAATGAGTTCTATTTAAAATCTAAATATCGCAACATAGTCAAAATCATTTAAGATCTCGATTTGGTTGATGTATACTGTGGTATACCATGTATATAGTGTTGGAAAACCCTGGTTTTGTTGGTTTGTTGAATATATTTAATGTCCAATGGGAGAGAGAGTCGACAAGGGATATTGCATACGTCGCTTTCTCCAAACATAATAAAATCTTAGATTCGCAAATGTCAGTCAATGTTAACCAAAATTAACTCGGAATAGTGACTATACATGTACCATTGCCTTCTCTTTTCCCGATTTTTATCGATGGGAATCGTTTATAGAAAAGACCTTCATCACATATATTTGGCCTCTCGACCATTGTCTATCTAAAATACCAATATCTGTCAACTATTCTAGTCGATGTCATCAAAATAACTACCACATACTTACAACCCTTTATTAAATTTGTTTGTATCTCAAGAAAAAAAAAAACAAACTCTATTATCGAAGTAAAAAAATGGGACAATACGTATGCATATAGATTGAGAAACATTTGAAGAAGTATAGCCATTTTATTGCTGTATTGTGTATGATTTTTTATTTTCGGTGGTTTTGATAGAGCTACTAAATGTGTATGTATATGTTTGAATACGTTTGTGTTTGTGTGTGTGTGTGTGTGTGTACGGAGGGACCTCCCGGGGTTCGACAAATGATCCGGTGTCAAAGGGTCGGCACGCGCTAGCTGTCCTTCCCGTCACTCTCCTGAACTTCCTTTACACACTAATATGAACGTTACGAAATTGAATCATTTTATTATTATTATTTTTTCAACACAACAGAAAAAACAACACACACACAGACAGACAAACAAAAATCTATATTTTACATAAGATAAATATGTAGATTTAATGAAAGTTAGTTACCAATATGTTATATATATTTTATACGGTTATGGTGTTGATTGACTTGCAGGAGGTATACCGCTAAGCTATCTATTAAAAAAACAACAGGAGGCTGTGGGATAACTCTCGTTTTACCACCACCTGGATGGACTCCCTACTACTATCGTATATATATATACTAGTGTGATGATGGAACGGTTAGCGCGCCCACGCCGTTATACCCACGTGTTACCAATTAAGAATTAACACGTGAATTATTACTGTTATTAAACCCTTAGATGACGACGCACACCTTATATTATTATTCAACAATACAAGTTGGATATTTGTTAAATGAAAATGAAAATAATAAAATCCATATTAGATTTATTTATTTTTTTCAAATTTGGTTCAAATGGGCAGTTTTTCCTCGTAAAAATTCCCCTATAGTAGGATTATAGAAGTAGAAGAGAAAAAAACGGTCACTTTTTTTATTTTATTTTGGGAATTGTTTCGATATCGGTCGGTTCAGATTTTGATGGGGTAGTTTTTTTTCTTCTTCTAATCTAAACCAATTAAGGATCGTTAATTTAGCGATCCGGTCCTGTATATAGATTCCACCGTTTTGCTACTACAACTACTACTGTATTAATGTTGATGTGTGTATTGGAGAGTGTCCGTTAATTTCGTCCAATCTGCCAGCATACAGAGAGAACCACCCTTTAGATTTATAGATGTAGCCGGAGTGACATCGCGGGTTCTGTGCGCGTTTAATTATAATACTTTATTGCCCAATAAATCTACTGTACCTCCATCCATATATACTACCCCCGCCACCTGCCCTGCTATGCTTTGAAGGATAGCGTTCAATTCTACAGACCCCCTGACATATTTTATGACCAAATTATGCATTATACTCTCTCCTATAACAGTTATACGACTTGTGTATAGAGCGCAACAGCAGCAATAATAAACAAAGAGAAACATACATTGATATTATTAAGAACAAAGGGGGATGAGAGTGCGGTCTTTGTTCATCATCATCGCTCCCCTGCTATTATTTTTTCTCTTTGTATATTTTGTAGTATTTTATAAAAACAGATGACACATTTTCTCATCTTTATCTCAACAATTTCTCTTTCTATATCGTTTGTCTCTTGTTGTAGGTTGATGTTGTTACGAATTTTTTTGTTTTTCTTGTTTTGTTTTTTTTTGGGCAAATGTTTTGTGGTACTACAGAGACGAATTAAATAAAATTGAATCATTCGTGAAATGAGGACAACAATACGAGGCAATAGGGGCCAGCTAACGATATAGGCTCTAACAAAATAGAAATCAACAAAATGCGTTGTACATTTTTGTATATATGTATATACATATATATATCGAGCATTTCCGAATAATTTTGGTATTTTTCAGTATATTAGAGATATGTACGTTCATATGTCTATCTATAACAATAATAATTCAGCCAGTGTCCGATTTATTTCGTCCTGCTGACATTAAATAAAACGAGGTTAAGACGTAAATCACGAGAGAATGCCGGGGACTCGTGTGCATTTGCAGAACAGCGGCCTGTCAGTGTGCTGACCGCAGCGAGGTCCTGTGGTAAATACATATACATATACAACGAAGACCTACAACCACCACCACTATCATCATCATCATCATCATCATCATCATCATCACTATAACCCACCACCCACACACCCCCAAAATTCTAATTTACCAACAACGTTCGTTAACGTGATTCGAATTAATTCAAACCAACCACTCACTATTATATTGTATATATGGCATATATATGTATACTTGCTGATTTTGTATTTGCTACATGTCGGGACGATTTATCGCCATCTACTCCCACTACTATTACTTTATACAGTTCTAATCCCGAAAGAATTTGAAGAAAAATCGGATTGTATGGTGTGTGTGTGTGTGTGTGTGTGTGTGTGTGTGTGTGTGTGGTTGGAATGATGGGTGAATTGTTGACTTGTCCATTATATACATATAGCAATAATGTTAACTGTAGTTTTATTATTGAATGTAAGAAAAAAAAATTGTTGTTGTTGAATTTAGTTAAAATTTATTGATATTTCGTTTATTGAATGGAATCAGGTCGTTGGTTATATTTATTTAATATGAAATCAAAAGCAGTTTATTAATTGTGATAATGATTCCATGTGGCCGAGCCAACTTTTCATTTATATAAATACTATACATATATGCATCACATTAATAATAAATGGAGTGCCCCAAAATTTGTTGCAATTTTTTTTTGTATTACCTAATAATAAAATGAATTTGGATAGTAATCATTCAATTTAGACAAAAATCAGAATTTCTCATTACAAAAAACAAAAACAACCTACATATACAGGATGGACTGTCTCTGGCATTTAACTCTCGCCCTAGTGGAGGAAATGTTTTGGCGTTACAACGGTTCTTTTAGCTTCGTATATTTGATAATATTTCCCACATTTCCCGAGAAGTCGTTTTAGTGTCAAAATGTTCTCTAGATTATCGAACTTTAGATTCTCAAGTGCGTTTGTTTTTCTTTTTCACTACTATAGAACCAGAGTTACAGTAGACGAGGAAAGTTTGAAGCGCGTACCATCCTATATATCATTAAATTGTTGATATATACGTTTTCTATATTTGGTTGGGACGAATCTACCACGTCATATGATATACATACAAGTCATAAACACTCACAAAACTGACACAATTTATTTGATTCAATGAAATACCGCATATATCATCGCGTTGCGGTTTTCAGAGTAGTGAAAGCCGACCATTAGACTGAAAATAATTCAGTTTATTCCCCATATATACGCATATATATATCTGTTTGAAATATTATTTAAAGGTCCATCGAACTCGCACTCGCTTATCCAATCTTAACCAGTTTATCATCATAATTCTTTTTTTTTCCATAAATACATTATAATACCATTTTTCAGTATTAATCGTATAAAATTGGAATTATTGACGTTTACTTGAACGATTTAGCTTTGACTGACTCATATTATGTGTATATATACAATATACATATATAGGTATATAGTTGTAGGTCTGTGATATTGATGCGATTACAAATTCGATTGACAGATTTATGTCCATTGAATCCTTCATATACAGATACAAACATTGCCACCATACATACATATGTATGTTTGTATGTATATATATATATACCGATATAAAATCGGGGACCTCGTTATTTGAACGGCGTACATAAACGGGTGATATACGATAGATATATACCCGGGTTCCCTAATAAAACATCTGATGACAGTTTATGAAACGTTCGCAATGAGTCAACTTTAACAATAGTTTTCCCCAATTGAAATGTTGCATGTTTCTCTCTCTCTCTCTCTCTATCTCTATCTCTATCATAATGATAATAGTGATATACGTGGACAGTATCGATTGTAAGAAAGGATAATTTATGAGTTTT
Organism: Zonitis immaculata; assembly: GCA_037414775.1. NCBI lineage: Eukaryota > Metazoa > Arthropoda > Insecta > Coleoptera > Meloidae > Zonitis > Zonitis immaculata. The sequence goes on from JAZBGX010000183.1 coordinate 10,012, forward strand.
AATACAGTTTGGGGTTTTATTACTGTATTACTTTTTTTTTTTTTGCTGAATTTATTAATAGAAGGATGAATATTTCTCACAAATAGTTAACATTTTTGTTTATGGACTTAATGGCGGCTGTATAGTATCTTTGAAAAAACTCAAGTTTAATGGCAAATTGGCTCTCAATAAATTCCTAACTGATTATAGAAGAGATATCGCAAATGAGCATTTAACTAAAAGAAAAGGTCGTATCACCTTATCCGATCGAACATTTATTTTACATTTGATTTTAAATAAATGAAAATTCAAACAGAAATATTGGAGTGTTTTTCAGGTGAATTTTGAGGTCATCCTGACGATTTTGTTTGATTGGATGTTAGTTTTTATCACCAATTTTCAAGTCGATGATAATAATAATAAAATTAACATATCAAATAATTTGCATTTTTAATTCAACGTTGAAAGACCGTCGAGGTGCATTCCTGCTGCTATACTAACACAATATTAGCATTCTTGGTTGAGTGTCTGGTCACCATATTTCACCTGAGCTATACAATAGTTGGCACACATACAATGGATGGCGGTGTGTGCAACACACAACAACAACAACAATACAACAACAACAACAGCAACAACCGTACAAGTAAACAGCAGCAGCTGAAGTAGCTGTTTAGATTTTTTCCCAAACACGACATCGCGCAGGGTGACCTTTTACATTTTAGAAGACATCACATAACCCGACATGTCCGCTGATAAATCACACAAAGGTTGATATTCGTCCAACAAAAATTGTATTATTTTGATATTGTCGTTGTTGTTGTTGTTGTTTTATTTATCTATTTTAAGCAACAAGACACGTATACGAATCTGCATTATTGTTCTTCTTTATATGTTCCGTCAAGGAAATGAGTGACAACATATATAGCTGGGCTTAGAAGACACCTGCCAGCTATATGTCATTTAAGCAGTAAATGTCTGCGTTTTAGATCAATTATTAAATAGTGAGAGAGAAAGAGAGAGAGGATAGGCCCACTATTTAGCAGACGGTTGTGTAATGTTTTAGTGCCAACAGGACAAATAATTTTAACACTTGTCAACCTCCATCGACGATCTATATATATATATATATATATATATAATAATGGTGGTGGTGGTGGTGGTGGACTATTTCTGCGATATAACACATAAACGCTAGATAGATTGCCAATAATCTTTGAATTATCATCTAATATTGAAGATCTAGATTAAGACGACAATGTGGCGATTATAAATAATTATAAAGAAAAACAAAACGTTAGAGCAGGTTGATGGAAATACAAAACAAAATGAAAACAGATAGTGTGCTGTATATGTGCAGGACTGCTGAGTCAAAGTTTATGGTTTGAAGAATAGAGTGACAGATATTTGTGTTGGAGTGACAGTTGAATCGACCGCTTCATCAAAGACAGGTGAAGATAGAACAAGACGACCAACTACATCGGATGGCAAATTAGTTTATATAGATATATACCTTAATCAGGACCGGCTTGTGGAATATTCAGCTCAAAAGATTTTAGACTCTCAACAAAAAAAAAACAAAACAATTTTCGTTATACTTATTTCTATTTTCTTATTTGATGAGTCATCGGAAAATTTCCCGGTATTGTTTTAAATAAAACTTCATTTTCCTTATAATTTTCAGCTAATCAAGTTTTAGTGAAATTTCTACGAATTTTATTATCAATAAAGTCTAGACTCTCTCAATAAAAGTTGCTATTGTTTCCGTGAATGTTTCTCTCTTTTTTTACTTTCTGGTCGTCTTCGTCGCTTTTTCTGTAGTTAGAACTTCCAACTTCCTATCATCGACTACTATATTGTAGATTTTATACTTCTCTGGTAAACACAAATCTCTCGCATATAGTAATACATTAGTTACAATTTTTCGTTCTCATTTCAAGAGATGAAGCAAGGGTCGCTATTTTATATGTTCAGGAAAGTAGGTTCGCAGGTCCGGACAGAGGCCGATTTTTGAAAAATTTATTAGTTTGCCCAAAAAGTCAAAAAAACTGGTTTTTTATGGGTCTCCAATTTTTCGTTTTACGCACATTTTTCGAGATAACAGCATGAAATTTACACAGGTGATAGTAGACATCTTGCTATAGGTCCCGACAGAAGCCTTTTTTGAAATTCGTTCTTATATATACGAATATATACGAATATGTACGAATATATACGAATATATACGAATATATGCGAATATACACGAATATATACGAATATATACGAATGAATACGAATATATACGAATAAATACGAATATACACGAATATATACGAATAAATATGAATAAATACGAATATATACGAATATACACGAATATATACGAATATATACGAATAAATACGAATATATACGAATATACACGAATATATACGAATATATACGAATATATACGAATATACACGAATATATCCGAATATATACGAATATATACGAACATATACGAATATACACGAATATATACGAATATACACGAATATATACGAATGGAATAAATACGAATATACACGAATATACACGAATATATACCAATATATATACGAATATATACGAATATATATATATATACGAATATAAACGAATTTATACGAATATACATACGAATATAGACGTATATTCGTACATATTCGTATATATTCGTATATATTCGTATATATTCGTATATATATTCGTATATATATACGAATATATTTTCTAATGAACAAGAACGAATTTCAAAAAAAGGCTTCTGTCGGGACCTACAGCAAGATGTCTACTATCACCTGTGTGAATTTCATGCTGTTATCTCGAAAAATGAGTGCGTAAAACGAAAAATTGGAGACCCATAGAAAACCAGTACTGTTGTAGGTCAGCAATATTCTCGCCTAAATTTCTCAATTATCTCTCCAACAATAAAGCCACTGTCGGTATAGAATTTGGCCCCAATTGTTTAGATTATCGCAATACTTATCAACTCTACTTAATGTTATAGTTTATAGATTTTTTATTATAATAATTAGAAGCGCTATTATATAACGATCAATATTTTTCTTTTAATAAATTTCAAGACATTTTTATAGTTGCGGTCGTCTCTATACCTATAATAAAAATTATACAAATATTATATGTAAATTTTTGTCTCTGTTGAAACTAAACCATCGCGACTTTGATGATGGTTTAGTGTGCTATTCAATAAAATTCCATTATTAAAAAAAAAGCTAGATAGTGAGATGGAGATAGTGCGAGTGTGAGAGCATAACCAAATGTTTGCCCAGTCAAAGCACCAACAACAGATGCTAACAATTATCTCCGTATAGCATATTTACAATCCATAAAGTACAATAAAAGCCGCTCTAAACGTCGGGTGGATTGTAGAAAGATCAGTGTTGTTGTTGTTGTATATAAGCACGTTATTTACACTGCTGAGGCAAGTCTTATGTATGTATTTGAATGTATATTATATATATACAAGTGAAGATCTGGGCGCCCTCGTCGCTACTTACTACTCACTATATGTTAATTCTTTCTCATTCTCCATTGATTATTCCATTTCTTTCTTCTATTAAGTATCATTATCATCATTATTTAGGTGTCTTGTTGTTGAAGATAAATCATTACATAAACAAACGAAAGAAACGATTGCGTTGAAAATCGTGATTATTATTATTATTGTTGTTGTTATATGGCATTTCGTGCAAATCGAGGTCGTCCAAACCGGACCTCAACTCATTTATTAATTACCCAAAGTTTACGTGTCTGATCTGGTCAAATGTTTGACAGTGACGTATGGAGCCGAGATAGATGGATATAGTCCCATGATAACGCATAATTACAATAAATCAATGGTAAGTGGGCAGGTGGACAGCGACAAAGGTCTATATGTCGTATAAACTATCTGATGTTTATAACAATTCTCTCCATCACCATACAACTCTTATATTATATACCTATATAGAAAATATTATATGGTGTTTATATGTTATTGACTTAGGACGATGGACAATTATACTTGACATCGAAATATTAATTCTGGGTGGTCTGTATTATTATTATTATCATCGTCTTCAATTTTTTCGTCTATGATTTGAATTTTAAAATGAAGTTTTTCGAAAAATCATTAATTATACTTTATTTGGATTTTTGTCAATTCCACAACAGGCGGCTTATTCCTCGATTCTAAAAAATGCATGCAACGAAACTGTCTAGTCCATTGATCAAATTATCCGCTATTTAATAAAATATAACGATATATATTTTCGTTCCGTTTAACTTGATCCTATATGGTGGGAAAAATAACAGAAACAAATATTATTATTATTATTATTATTATAGGGCAATATCTCTCAGTAGATTTGACGCAATATAACGCGACAACGTCCTTATTTTAGTGTCCTGTAGCAATTTAATCGCACCATTACTAACACGTCCATGGTCCAGCTTATTACGATATAGTTCCATATTATTACATTGTTACATGATGCCTGCCGGAATTTACTACCCCATTTGGCTTTGTCCGGTTACATTGGCCCTCCTCTATCTTGTTTTTAATGTTGTACATATAGTATATGTGTGTGTGTGTTGTAATAATTCGTCTTCTAGGCTGATTGAAATGTAATGGCGTCGAATGCGTGATCAGCTTAATAAAAATTATATACAAGAGAAGCTTTTGCTATATAATAATAAAATTGATAATTAGTATGCGAAGAGAGGTTAGGACAATGCCAATCAAAGTGATGAATATATAGAGACCACCACTAAACTACTAACAGGATCTATTGCAGACTTGCTTCAACGAAATGCACGTAATGGATGGCGCCTTTGCGCTGATATTCTGCACCTTCGCTCTCAAGCATTTTAATGGCGCATTAACTTTACGTGTGATGCAACAACTATTGACGTGACACACGATATTATAAATAACAACAACAAAAACGCTCCAATATTGTTATACTGGTATATAGATATATATGACAAGTGAGATCGACGCCTAGACAAGTCTAATGAAGTTCACCCTTATTTCTCAGCTATCCTCATCAGCTATCTCGTCAGATTCCACAACCGCACTTAACCACACCAACACACACAAATAAATATACCTACACATAAACAGGCGCAGGCACGTTGAAGATGTTTCCCTTGATGATCCTTTATTTTCCTATTGGATCTATTTGATCATAGACGTTTCGCTTGAAATTGCACTATACCAGACTTTTATTAATCTAGATCTTGGACAAGGAGGAGATGAGGTGGAGATTTTCCATCACCACCTATGGATGTTGAACAGATAATTTCGCAAAATATATTTAGTTTAACACATTATAGCAAAATAAAAAGGATCAAGTATTTATAAATATATATATATATAGGAAATCATAAAACAACAAAATGATTTATTTAAAACTATAAAGTTGACGGAGTTATTATTAATGAATATTGAATAGTTGCAATTAAGACGGGCAATTTCGTTACACTATTAATTATCATCATCAATATTCCATGTAATAAAAACTCTTTATTTATTTATTATATGAGACATGAATTATTCATTTGTCTAATCGTTTCAAATCGAACAACAATAATAATTTAAAAAAAAATAATAATAATAATAAAGGGGACGAATCTGCCCTTTTTACGCAAAAAAAATAAAAATAGAAACAAGTGGATATTAATAAAAATTCCCAAAGGACTTGTCACCACACAGTAGTAACACAGAATACTGATTATTTATTCTTGGAATAATAATTAAAATACAATTCGATCAGTCAAATGTAAATGACAAGTACCATCGATCAATAATAATAATAATAATAATAATAATTTTGCCGTTATCCAAACGTGATAATAAAATATCTCGTACAACGAGTACCTCTATACAATGTATGTAAATTATTATTATGACTGTAGATTTTTCCAAAATTTATAACGATTTTTCTATATTGTTGGATTATAAAGCGCATCATTTAAAGTTGGAATATTTATAACGAAATATATGTATGCACTACATTATACCGGGTCGTCCAAGTTTTACCGCCCCCCCCCAAAACCTCTTTCATTTATATAGAGAAAAATCTGAAATTTGCACATATGATGCCTAAATGTGTGCGCTTCCAGTTCCTAAATTATTAAATATCGTATTAATAACGAAATAATTGAAAGGGGGACCAATTTTTCTAAATACAATTTCTTGATACCAATCGATGCTCTTGATCCTTTGTGAAAATTTCACAAAAATAGATTGGACACGCCTCAAAGTGTAAAAAAAATTTACAATTTGACTCTTTCAATCCCAAAAATCCATTCAAAACTATAGATTTATTGATTAAATCATTACGTAATTAAACAAAATGTAATTATAAATTAGACTAATTTGTAGTGTATTTGTGTTGCTTTAATACCTGCAAATTTGATTTTTCTACGATTATAAATAAGGGTGATTTTGAGGGTGGAAGTAAAACTTGGACGACCCTGTATATATATATATTTTTTTTTTTATAACGAATATATGAATGTATTGTTTATGATTAATGAAGAGTTACCTAATAATTATCAGTTTGCTAGGAAAATAATTATAGTGTGCTGTATAATTATTATAACGTGACGGTTGTATTGTATACATAATTAGACAATATCTATCTACATATCAAAAAATTACGGGCTGCAATTCCATTCAATCTTCCTATATGAATATTTTATATAGGAACACACCAAAACGATGTTTATTACAATTAAAAAATTATAAAAAATGCAATAGAAATATAATTGCGCCACACTGAATCAACAATTGACCATCAAACAGAGGCTTCGATTTTCTATACAGGCTTGACCGTTTCAAGCTATTCTGGGTTGTAACTCTGGTTCTAGTGGAGAAAACGAAAAACCACACTCGAGGATCTAATCTAGAGAATATTTTAAGTGTTGAAACGTTTTTCGGGAATCGTGGAAATTATCATAAAGAGATATGCAGAGTTATGGAAAATTAGATTCAAATCTTATAAAAATAATATGAATTTCCCACATTTCCCGAAAAGCTAAAGAAACCGTTTTGACATCAACATATTGTCTAGATATCACACTTGGAATCCTCAAGTGCGTTTTTCATTCCATCCACTAAAGCTAGAGTTACAAGACCACGAATGCCTGAGCCGGGTCACCCGGTATAGTTGGAAATGTTGGGAGAAACAACCAACTGAGTATATATAATTAAAATTTAATATATAGGAACTTCAGTTTTTTTTTTGTGTTTTGTCTTGAATTTATTAAGAAATAAATAATACCTTCTGTAGTAAGTTTTTAGAAGTTCATTTGTGATATGTTGATTGATTGCAAGACAGGGCCGGTTCTATGGCGATAAATGCCCCATATAATTCAATTAAATATGGGTTTATGGATTTAAATATTTTAATTTATCGAAATTTTTGGCATTTGCGGATTAACGTTTCTTGTTATGATTGCATATGGAATTTTAATTCAATTAAGGGCACGTAATAGTCATTGAAAAAAGTCTGATAGTTTATATTCATATTGAATTTCTACGAACTAATGTTGTTGTCTTATTTTTAATGTTTTCCAACGTTTTTCTGTTGTTTTTCTTTTTTTTTTGTGGTGTTTTATATAAAGTAAGTATAATGTTGTATGTGTACATGTACAACATTCATTTGGTTTCGTCTTTTTCTTAATATATAGGTATACATATATAGTTGATGCTATCAACGAAATTGTTCATGTTAAGGGGCAGTTACACTTATCCGCGGCCGGCAGGACTACTCGTCGACCGTGTCCTGGTGATTCTATAAATTGGCTAAAGATCAGATCACATTCGCTTCTGTACGTCTCACATTCATTAACAGCAATCAGATTGGGGCCCGATATTGAACAGAACTACTACTACCACTCTCTCTCTCTCTCTCTCTTTCCCTCTTTCTGAAT
>JAZBGX010000183.1:33617-43861 GCA_037414775.1 Zonitis immaculata
GTATACATATGTATATAATAAATTTGTGTTTTATTATTAAAGATTACAATGGATCAGAAATTATGGGACGTCATGAACGGGAAACGCGATATTTTATTATTTTGTTTGGTGGGTAGGGCGGTTTGAGATATGAGTCCGTGCCAGGGGTCATCCGGAAACGTCAACTTGCTTATATGAACACTATAAATTGACGCAGCGCGAACGTCCTTTGTCCATGTCGATGCCACCTGTGAGAGACGCGACCTTTCACTCTTCATACATTTCAAAATTTCCAAGTTGCAATTCCTTAAACTTTCTTAGTTATTTTCTCTTTACAGGCTGTCCCCCAGTCATTTGGGTTTTGTTTTTTTCTCTAAACAATTCCGAATACAATTAAATAGTTTTAATTCTTAATAGATTTATGGCTACTTGTATATATTTTTTTGTAATGTTTGATAGTAGGACATCTATAGATATATTTGAAAGTATTGTCTCTTTTGGCAGTTGTTGGATGTGGATGGCGTCTTGAATTGCGCCCGGCTGTCTCGGAAAACGGCCGTTAATCATGTCGGTAATGGCGCTATGAATCTAGACGTCGGCACTGATCAAATTAAATCCTTAGAACTGGGCCCGGCTATATCTTATATTCTTTCTAGATATAAGTATATACATTTGACCGTTTGGCTATGAACTACCGACTTTTAAGTGATTTACTATTGAACTAGCCACCCAACCGTGTCTTATTCAACAAAGCAGCCAGAATCTTCGACGAACATTAACTTATCAAAACAATAATAATAAAAAAACTCATAAACGTATATAAAATAACTCCTGTGGGATTGATTGAAAAAATTTGGAAACATTTCCTATAGTGATGTATGTGTAAATTATCGAAATTTTCCCCTATAAAAATTTGATTAAAATCGGTAAAGTACCGGGAAAACTATACATTTAATTCTACACATAAAACATCCCTAAACACTCAGCTATTTTGTTTTTTTTTCTTCAATTTTTTTCCTTCGTAAAGGGCTGATATTATCTTAAAATAATATTTCGGAAAACCAAGCAGTTACAATATACATATATAGAGATTTATATGGTGGCGTTAATGAAAGTTTTAGGCATTAAAAAGACGCCGTGTGTCAGTATATATATATATATATATATATATATATATATATATAGAGAGAGAGAGAGAGAGAGAGAGCAGCCTTTGAAGTAGAGGGGTTGGGGTGGTTGATTTTACGGTCTAGCATCGTTAAATATTAAACCTGTGCCCGAGTGATAAGTGCTCGTCGCCACTTAGCGGGTGAATTAACACCACCACCACCATTTCCCTCTCATCAAACGATCACCCAAGATCTACCATCGTGATACTTAAACAAAATTACGACGGTGCGTGCTTTTTTGAGTAATTCAAACCGGGCCACGTTCATATACATATATACATATATATATATACTTACAAACAGCTTGTAATGTAGATCGTAAAAGTTCAACACGACGCTAATTGGGAGCTTTATCAACTATTTATGAGCCATTGTCGCGGTTCTATTTAAAATAACCGTTTCAAAAATGTAAAGGAGAAAAAGTCGCAACCAACATTGGAATTAAATTAATAAACGTTCTCGTCCATATATCGTCTATTTATATAAATCAAATAGAGTTCGTCACACTTTTCGATAGTGGCAAGGTCTACCAGCTAATAACATCAAATCATATAGAGTCGGGTTTTCAATCCGGTGATTTATACATGATGGAAATCTTGATTTGTGTGTTACTACTTTGAAAAATTTAGATAAGGTCATATTTCTTTTTTTACTATTATTATTATTTCGTTCAAGCTTAATTACGTTATACAGGTAGTAGATTATTTTTTCTCGATATAATTATGTTGGGAATCGGGATTAGGTTTAGATTTTTATAAAAAAGACACGACAATAATTTAGGAATTTTTAAGAATAAAAATTTAAAAATGTGGGAGTTTATTTATTAATAGGTGGAGTCGATTTCAAGACAATTCCAAAGCGATATTTTTGACTTATTGTAACAAATATCGTCGTGATTGGTTCTGCCTACCGATCTGTCGTTTTCTTCATATGTATCTTTAGTTGTTGTTGTTGTTGTTGTTGTTTGGCATTTCGAATTTAAATGTTACAGTTCGATATCATCATTTATTATTATTATTAAGGTTTATATTCTTGTTGTTGGGGGATTTCTCCGTTTTAATGGCGATAAATTTATTTCGAAAATAAAAAAAATTATATTAAACAGCTGGATAAGACTTGAAACGGGCACCTGTATTGTATCAACTTGTCTTGAAATATTACTGCAACACGATATAGTATTGTGGAGAAAATTCTGTGGTCATTTGATGATGAGATTGAAACACAAAAAATATTTATCTTATTTCAGCAAATCTACAAAATACATATAGGTACCTATGTACACACACACACACACACACACACACACACACACACAGAGAGAGAGAGAGTGAGACTTATTGTTAGTATATTACAACTGCTATACCTATACAGTCGATTTATGAACATTTGTAATCCTATTCAAGGTTTTATGCAGATATTACTCAGTCAAGCAAGGAATATGAGTTTATCAAGCTTTCAAACGTAAATCATTGGCCTGTCGTGTTTATCTGTAAATTGCACTTTCCAAACGGTCCACTTCTTTGTCCCAATGGGGATGCGGTTGGGAAAATCATACAAATCATTTCAAAAATTTCACATATAATACAATAAATAAAAAAAAAAATTACATTGATTATTATTCATTTAGTTATTTTTGTTCATTTGTTTTTCTTTATTCATATAATTTCAACTATACATATATATACACACACAAAGTTGTATGTGTATATCTATTATTATATTCTTTTACGTTGCGAGACATTTATGAATGGGACGTCCTGGAGTGGTGAGGTATGTTGTCCTGTCGCCCCATCATAAGGTGCGATAGATGCCATCTTTACATCACAATGGATGTAATATTTAATCTGCCCATTTGGACATATGTGTATGTGTGTGTGTGTGTGTGTGTGTGTATATATTTCAAAGATCCTGCTGTAAATCTTTTGTCATTATATTAGTAGAGAAATAAAATTTAAGAAGAAAAAAAACAAACTTGAATCGGACACTTAATTTATATGAACTAATTTATTTGATGTTTATGATAATGCCAAGTGTGTGTGATCTAGAGATGGCTACTGTGCCCAATATGAAAACACTTGAATGATAATTTATCATAAATATATCATCAACGGAATGCCATGTTCGTAATAAAAAAAATTGAAGGAAATAAAAAAACAACTCTAACAAAACACTCCGAGAACACTTTTTCTAACAGAAATATGAATCACAATAAACTACTGAATATGTGATTGAAATTTTTCTAGAAAAATTAATCCGAAATTATTGGAGCCTGCAAAGAAAAGTGATCAGAACTGTAAATAATAAATGAAATCTGAAATTTTCTAAATAGACACTGAAATACTAGAGCCGGTTCTGGGCTGACAATAATAATAATAAACGATAATTTCCATAAAATACACAGTTTGCAATTGTCAGTTGAAAATTATTGTGCTAGATGTGCAATTCTATATAAGAAAAAGTTCTGTTTGCCAACTCGTCCAAGTTATTTTTTTGTTTTTTTTTTGCTCATTTAAGGCAATCAAGTGTGGTGTCTCGCAATCATGCCCTCTGCACTATTTTCGTTATTTCGTCGTTTTTAAGAGAACAACTTATTATATAGATGTGGCATACAGATGGGGTGGGTGGCGGAAAAAAGTAGATATTGTGCTGAGATGAGTCCGTCGACATTTTTGTCAATATTAAGGATATACTATACACATGTGTGTGTGTGTGTGTAGTGTGCACACAGGCCATAAAGACCACTCGTGTCATTGCGAGTTGCAAAAGTTTTATTTCAATCTGTAGAGCGCGATTCCAACATTTACGATTTCAAGCTCACACAACTGTTTGACTTTTCTCTCCATATCTGTATGTGTGTGTTTGTATGTGGAACATTTCTCTCGATTTGTTGTTATTTCTTTCTCAAATGTGTATGCCACGTTTGCAACTTTCTATTATCCTATATAGGGACTCAAAAAAAAAAAAATATATATATATATAATGATTGAATTATAGAAATATTACTTCATCAACTAAGAAAATAACATAAATCTAAATAATATATTTTTTTTAATTTCAATAAATCCTGCGTGATTCTCAACGCTTCTATTTCCTTTCCCGAAAGGTGTAAATTCCCCTCCACCATCGCCATCCGGCAATAATTTTCATGTTATTTGACTGTTCATATCTAATATAAATATATCTTTTTCGTATTTAAATTTTAACAGTTGACGGTGGTTCTATGTTATCAAGACTACTACTCCACCACCAATGGGTGAAGTAACATTAACAAAAAAAAAATTATATATGTATATACACGGATAGCTCTCTCACTTCTTCCTCTATGTGATGTCGTCGTCATTATTCCAATCGTCCCTTCTATAAAGCCACACAACTCTATAGGGACTCTTTATCGCACGTCAGGTCGTGATCTATAGCAAACGAAAAATGTAAAAAAAAATAATAATAATATAAAATCGTATACATTGTCCACTTATCTCAACTTTTGTAAATAACAAATATAGAAATTATTATTATATTCGGCAATAAGAGATGGTTGAAATGAAATTTTTCTTAAAAAAAAAACCAACAATTTTTTTCTTTAATCACAATTGGCAGCCATCTATCTGGCATTAAGTAGATGGACAATTTTGTTTGTGTATGTCCTGGAAATGGAGGCGGACAGAGTCCTGGAAAGTTCGATCGTCGTGGACTAAATAACGCTCCGAATATAGACGGCGAAATTATGAAAATATACAGCTCGCAGTCCCATTCTACTCTCCCACCAATCGTCCATAAAATTCCACCAATATATATATATATATATATATATATATATATATATATATATATAGTAAAACATTAGTTGTGAGAAAAATCGGCAATCTCCACAATATTAGTTAGTATACCGAGAGTTTGGTGGATTCAACTAGGGTTGGTGAAGAGGTGGAGCTTATAGTGATGGATGCAGGGACACACGACAGATAAACGCAAAACACTTTGATTTAATGCCATGGATTGTAGTTTGCTTAGAGAGAGGAAGAAGTTTCTTTTTTGTAATTAAGCGCTTTTTTATGGATCTATTTGTTGGGGGATTTATGTTGGAAAATGGAATGACTCCATCTCCATCTCTCTCATTCACTTCCAAACTTAACCCATTCTATATACCTACTGATTATTTGTTGGTTGGTAGAGTAAAGGCGACTTTATATATCGATATTTCAAAATACTAGAGGAATTCTATTTATAATATTAACAAAAGTTATTGTTCTAAACTATTAAATTTATAATCGACCAATAAATACCGATATCTAATAATAATCGAAATTTTTCTTATACAATAAATCAACCTATATGTATAGATATAACAATATTCTATTATTCCGTTGGTATTTGTAACGAATGAAAGCTGCCACACACTCATCCTCATCATCAAAACCCATCTAAATCCTAGTGGTAAATCCTGGCATTGAGACCTCCCCTCAAAACTTCAAATACACATCAACAGAAACAAATCACGGACAAAGTACAACCAGATGAAGACTTATTCCAGCCGATCCATGGATTACACTATTGCCAACCTTCACTACATATATATATATATATATACAGTTAACTATCGCACAGTCAAGAGTTGAATGAGTATAAAACTCACCCTCCATCTACCACCCTAAATATATATAGGTATATATATATATAAGTATATAGTCCGGGCAAATTGAGATGGAAGCGAACAGGGACTGGACCGATGATGGCTTGGGACTTGAGGATCATCGGTCACGGACGGTCTTGGCTCATCAAATCAACCCTTAACGATTCCCCTTTAGCCGACCAACAGAACCCACCACATAAACACTAAAAAGGAAACTCTCCTACCTATACACAAAAATATTGATTAAAAGCAAACAAAATTTCCAAGGCGTATACCTATATTATATATATATGTATATATAATACAATATTATATTATAAGAAGAGACACGTCACGTAATCGATTCTAATCAATCACATTTGTCAGGTGTTGGAAGGAAAGCGTAGTAAGTTGAAAGACGTATATCCATCCATCCCCGTTTGTCAAAGATCGAACTATGAAAATACAACGATTGATCGACTGACAGTGATTGAAGGTTTGTCTCTGTTGAAATAGCTGCTCGAAATACATTATTATTATTATTTATTGGAAATTCATTCGCTTTCCTTTTTGGAACGAAAAAATAGAAATAAACTTGCAACTTTTTCTAATTTTGGAATTTATGGTTTTTTTTTTCGAATAGAAGGCGGTGGGTGGCGAATTAAAAGTCACGACCATTATAGAAAAGACAAAGATAGGCAAAAAAGTCGGTATATTAATGCAGTGAATGTTGAAAGTTTTAAGTGGACAGTGGTCGTTTTCCACCCTCTTCTCTCTCTCTCTCTATCTATATAGAAAAACCAGAGTCGTCAGATGGGGCAAATTACTGAACAACAAAACCACCCCTCTCTCTATATAAACCGGGTAACCTTTATATAAACAAAATTGTAAATGACAAAAATTAACTATAGTTAAATGCGTTCGGTAATGAGTGCTAAACTGAAAGTGTATATATCCGTAATTGTTCCCAGTTCCGAAGGGTCGTTACCAATGAATTCCAATTTCGAAATTCAAATGTATTCAAATACAAGTGCTTTCTATATTCTTTATTTTTCAACACAACACTATCTATAATATATAGCTATTTCAATTTTTATTGTGAATCAAATGGATGCGTATGAGAGAGATATCGAATTGCGATCGAGGTAGAAATTTTTTATTTGGGGAAATCTTTGTATTTAATATTATTGTTAATGAAGCGGATAATTTAAAAACTGGTTGGGTCTTTATTCCCCGAAAAACCAAAAATATACAAACTATATAGATGGTTATTGTGTACAGTTGGAATATACGAGAAATTGAGTAATTTAAGTATTTTTTTTTTTTTGGTTAGGTTTAATTATTCGATTTGGATTTTATCAAAATGTCCAAAATAGAATTTGGTGTGATTTCTTGCCAGAATCAGTACGAAACTTATGCAATAAATTATTCCAATAAATTGCAATAAACAGTTAATGTTGCTTAACCTTCTGATCTCCGGCCTTATCTAGCGAACCGAAGAT
This sequence comes from Zonitis immaculata, assembly GCA_037414775.1. Lineage (NCBI taxonomy): Eukaryota > Metazoa > Arthropoda > Insecta > Coleoptera > Meloidae > Zonitis > Zonitis immaculata. The sequence continues at coordinate 40,877 of JAZBGX010000183.1, forward strand.
AACACCTTAAGGTGAGCCGGAGAGTAAAATGGTAAGCAATCTATTATGTATAGAGATGGGGAGCCATTTTAGACAAGGATAGATTGAAATTAATAAAAAGAGAGAGATAGTAAGAGAAAGAGAGAGTGAGTGTGTCATCTGTAATTCAGGGAAGAAAGGGTCTCGAGGATATGGTGGCGTTACCGAAACTGCACTAAATTATAAAGTTATTACGACAGCGCAGATCTCCGCGTTGATAATATGATGTTGCTTTAATTAATCTAGGATATATCGCGCGTGATCCTCATCCCCATTCAATGGAAACTCAAAAACACACAAACTTTACTATATATACATTATATAATATATAAAATTAACCTCATAAATATTGACAGAGTATTATTTTATTATATAAAATGAATTTTATAATTCCAAGAGATGTCTGTGTTGTGTGCCATAGGAATTCTGAAAGTGTCAACAATAATTGTTAAATATCGTTTATTCCCGGTGAAGTAACAGGGGATGACAGCTATAATTAATCTGTGTTATTTTGGTGGCCAAGAAACGGCCGTCCCTAAGGAGCCATCCGAAAGAGCGACCATTCTGTCTATCTCTTTCTATTCCTGTGAGAATCATCCACAACCACCTGGTACTATATCTAATCGACAGGTTGCTAAACTCCATTAAAAATAGGTCCTCCTTTTGCTTTCTTTCTTTCTTTTTCTGCTTTGCTCAATAGAAATGAGCAATAAATACAGTTGGTATTAAAAACAAAATATTACTAAACAATGCTTGTTACCGAAAATGAATGTTATTATTATTATTATTATTATTATTATTATTATTATATCAGATATGTATGTAACGGTATGAAATTTATGGAATGATTCAGGAATACAATCCTCTATAGGTGGTAGTTGTATATTGAGGTGGTATTGGTGGTAGCGTTCTACTGTTTGGGATACCTACAACTATATACAGATATATGTATATATAGAAAGAGAGAGAGAGAGAGAGAGCAAGTGGCGACGTTGCTCGACCTCTTCCATTTCGCTTCTTAATATATAGCACGCCCGTCTCTATGATCGTTGTCGTGTATTGAAATGGCGCTATTTATTGGGCCATTAAGGCCCGTTTAAATCATGCCGAACTATAACTAACGACATATCTCGCTGTGATTCAACCCGCTAGTATAGAGTTAGGTAGATATATAAATATAGAGGCGAGTAAGCGGGGGTGGTTTCGTTTGGCAAGAACTGAGTGAGGGAAAGAGAAGAAGCTGATGTGGCGGCACAACGACGACCGTAAATAAAACTGTTAACTCAATAATATATACGAGCGCTACTGCTGTTTATGCTGAATATTAAATGGGATGTGCAAATACGGCACTACAAATCTCACCATGTTCTAGAGTAGAGAGAGGGTTGACATTATCAAATACATTTCATTTTCTTTCTCGAGTTTTTTCCTCTCGTATGACACTCACTATAAACAAAATATTTATCATAATAGAATTTGTTGGCGAATTTTCCAATTCTCCTAATTGGTACAATTCGACAAAATGTCTGTAAAATCTCAGCTTGGCGAGCACGTATTAAGTAGTATATATCTAAGTAATTTATGTGAACGGGAGGCGCAACAGAAAGACTCCCACCCCCCCCTTGCAATTCATCCATGTAATATATTCAGACATTTAGTCCCGCTATTATGTCTGGTGGAATGTTTGACTATATATACGAAGATCCTAGCTAAGCCAAGTCAACTCGGAATGAGTCCAAAGCCTTTATAGTACAGAGAGATACACGATTCTCTGATGTTACAGAGGTGACATTCATAGCAATTCTAATCCTTTTAATGGCCACGTGATATAACCCTGATTACTTTAATTGGCTCCGTTTCGTTGGCAGACGAACATAAATCGACTAATAGATGGAAGAGAAATAGATGGTTGGAGAGACAAAACGCCTTACATGTCAACCATTAAAGACCATTTCTCGAAACACTAAATTCAAATGGCAATATTCGTATATATTCGTATGTATTCGTATGTATTCGTATATATTCGTATATATTCGTATATTTTCGTACATGTTCGTATATATTCGTATATTTTCGTATATTTTCGTATATATTCGTATATGTTCGTATGTATTCGTATATATTCGTATATTTTCGTACATGTTCGTATATATTCGTATATATTCGTATATTTTCGTATTTATTCGTATATGTTCGTATATGTTCGTATATATTCGTATATATTCGTATATATTCGTATATCTTCGTATATCTTCGTATATCTTCGTATATATTCGTATAAATTCGTATATATTCGTATATATTCGTATATATTCGTATATATTCGTGTAATTTCGTATAAATTCGTATATATTCGTATATTTTCGTATAAATTCGTATATATTCGTACATGTTCGTATATATTCGTATATGTTCGTATATGTTCGTATATGTTCGTATATATTCGTATATTTTCGTATATATTCGTATATATTCGTATATTTTCGTATATGTTCGTATATATTCGTACATGTTCGTATATATTCGCATATATTCGTATATTTTCGTATATATTCGTATATGCTCGTATATGTTCGTATATATTCGTATATATTCGTATATATTCGTATATCTTCGTATATCTTCGTATATATTCGTATAAATTCGTATATATTCGTATAAATTCGTATATATTCGCATATATTCTTGTAAATTCGTATAAATTCGTATATATTCGTATATATATTCGTATATATTTGTACATGTTCTTATATATTCGTATATATTCGTATATTTTCGTATATCTTCGTATATCTTCGTATATCTTCGTATATATTTGTATAAATTCGTATAAATTCGTATATATTCGTATAAATTCGTATATATTCGTATATATTCGTATATATTCGTATATATTCGTATATATATTCGTATATATTCGTATATATATTCGTATATATACGAATCTATATCTGGTGTTTACCAGAG
>JAZBGX010000184.1:16028-28146 GCA_037414775.1 Zonitis immaculata
AAAAAAGGAAAAGCTGAAGAAGCAAACATTTTTTTAATTAGAATTCACCTTCAGCAGCTGTTGAGGCGACTTTGATCTTATCAGGATCGAAATTTTCATCTTTCAATATTTGAGCAGCTAATTTCTGCATAACAGCCACCGGTATATTATCTTTATCGAAATTAATTAAACCATCTAGGAATTTTATGTCGCCCAGGAGTTTCTTCGACGGTCCCCAATAATCTTCATAAGTTCCAATACCGCTGGGATTCGGTATTTTATCTGGCTTGATCTCCTATTTGGAAACAAAAAAACTTAATAGTCATCTATTTCTATTTCTATTCGAATTATTGGTTTACTTTCAAGATACAAATCGCTTCCATAACTAATCGAACACCTTTCGGTGGACTCTTCATTGTCTTAACAATTGTTATGTCAGCTGGTGTTAAAGTATTCAAAGCTGCTAAAGCTGAATTTAAAATTGGCAAAGCTTCAGCTAGATCGGCATCACAATCGTCTTTGATCAATTGAGCCGCTTGAGCTTGTTTATTGGCGACTTCTTCATCTTGCATGACAATTTTCTCGAAATTACTCGCTTCAATTTGTTCCGATTCCACTTTAAGCATTGTAGCTTCCACAATTGATTTGGTTTCGATCAGTTTCGGTTGTAGAGCCTCCAAAGTTTCTTGCATTACAGCAATTTGGCCTTCGGCACTATTCAATTGTTCCAAACCAATCTCATAACGTTTCTTCCCTTGTAAAACTTCCCTAAAATATTATTATTATTATTATTATTAAATATACAATAGCATTTCTTATCAAAAGCACAAAATTACTCTCGTTTTTTATCTAAAAGTATTTTGAAAGTATTCAACATTTCCAAATATGACGTTGGCGTAACATAATTGTGTCGGGCTAATCGAACTAGAAACTCTTCCGATAGAGTTTGCGTCGATGTATGGAAAGTTTGACACATATCGATACAAATATCTCGTTCACGTTTATCCATGCGGACTTCGCCCAAAAATCGTTCAGCTACAGCTAACAGAGCATCTTGAGGCCAACTCTGGGGGGTTTGAAAATTTCTCAAAAATTACAACTACAAAAAATAATTTACAAAAACAAACTTGGAACCAATCGATGGTGCAACAATTGACGATAGCTGGGAATTTCCTAACTCTATTGCGAAAACTATCACCGATCGGACTCATCGCCAAAACAACATGTAGTTGTTGTTTAACAATTTGCACAAAGAAATTATAGAGTGCTTCGGGTGTACCATCGGTTTGTAAGGATTTCTCACGTTGTCGATCCAATTGTCGCATCTTCTCACATAATTCGACACGTTCATCAGCCGCAAATATATTCGGTACTTCACCGGAATTCATCAAATTACCGATATCTTCCAAAAATGCTTCTTCTTTAATTTGACTATCGGTGAATAGAAAGACGCCATGTTGATCGGTGGCACTCACTTTCTTCAAAATAACTTTCAAATCTTCACGCCATTCATTTGTTGTGTACGATCGTGTAATTTCCACTTGATATAATTCATATTCGGATATATGGGCAGCTAAACGGGTTAGTGATTGCCGACCGGAACCACCAACACCGACACACAGACCATGGCTTTTCGGCTGTTTCAAAACGCGACAGATCTTCGATAAATGCTCAATTGCAAATCTAGGGGAACAAAATCTCAATTATAATTGAAAGACAACAATAATTTTGCAATCAACCGGAACAGTACAAGATTCATTGGTTTTTTACTCAAACTATTGTATTCGGCCAAAAATCGTTCGACTATTGTACGTAACTGGTCAAAATCGTGTACTTCCATATAATTTCTAGTATCAGCTTTGGGATTGGCGAAATCGCAATACAATAATTTCCTCAATTCTTGTTCACCAATCTAGAAACAAAAGGACAAATTGAAATTATTTGCAAAAAATTCCGATGGATTTCAATAACAATTTTCGTTTCGTCAGTTGCTAAATATTTGAATAATTCATCGAATCGTTCATGGAGTGTATCGAAGACGACTTCTCTTAGAGTTGCAACAACCCATGCTCGATCGTTATCATCAACTAATCGATCATAATAAACTCGCATAACTTCATGGACCCATAACCGTTTCAATGCTTGCACATCTTCAATTGCTTCAGGCACTGACAATAAAACACCCTAAACAATCAGACTGGAATTAATGGATTGATCAAACATTATAAGCTGATGACCATCATACTTGGACTACTTTAGAAAAATCTCTTAGATTGAATAAATAATGCGATTTTGATGGTGTCGGTAATAGGAATATTTTAGCTTTTTTGAACATATCTAGAGTTGCCATGACGATATCATGGATACAAGCATCAAAATCTTTAGCGAAGCCTCTGGAAAATTATCAGCTTGTTAAAAAACAATTGGAACGAATTGTTAAATAATACCGAACATCCAAATGCCATAACATTATACTACTGAAAATACGAATTAGAATATCCTCTTGGAACTCATCAATACACAAATGATTGAAATGTCGTGTAAATCTGGCTGTAATTGTATTGCCACCACCACTAGGTGGGCACATTGCACACATAAACTGATTGAAAAAAAAAAAACAAAACAAATTAGAACAATTGAAAGTATATAAAATCCTTCAATTTACTTGTATATCAACCAATAATAATGGAACAATTTCTTTACGTTCATACCACATACCATGATCGAACCATTGCCGTAATAATTCAATTGGTGGTTGGGCACCATAAATTTCCTTCATCGGCATATTGATATCATCAATAAATATAACTACCGATTTTTTCATTACTGGAGGACCGAAAACTCCTAAAATATTTAAAAACATAATCATTCCGGTAGTACCGCATTGAACGAATCTGCACTGATGGAAATAATGAATCAATGAGTAGATAGATAGTGAAAGATCTACAAAATTAGAAATAAGTACTAGAAGCAGCATCAATGTTCTTCCCTTTACTGCTTTGCACATCGAATTTCCAACTTTTGTCTCGTTTCGAAAGTCCTCTTTACATTCGCATCCTAACCTAGAATCGATTCCCATGCTTTTCCATTGGCATTGAAGTCTCTTTCTGTATTCACATTTCTTCAAAGCTAATGCGAGATTCATCATCAAGCGGCTAAGAGACGCTGTTTGAATACACTCATGATATTAGCATGACATCCAATGAGTCGAAGCCTAAAAGACTTCCTGCCATGCGTGTCCGATATTTCCAATAGCATTTGTGGGAAGAAACTAAATTTTGACATTATCACAAATATTGGAGAGTCCTTCAAGAGCATCTGGTACATTGATAAGGCCTTTGAAAATATAATCTGCTCTTCAATTTAATAGCAAAACAGAAATAATCTTTCGTTCTCATCGGATCCCTTCAAAGCTGGAAGGCTCTTCTCCGCATGACGCTCAAACATGGGCTCCAACTTAAAATCACCAGATGCATTTCCTTCTAGCAGCCATCTTTGTCACCAATTTTCTTCAGGTCACGCGGAAATTCTAATGATGCTTCGTTATCAGCACAAACACTTGCCTCTCACAATGCGAATATCATGAGTCGGTTGAGCAATTTTTTGATACAATCCAAGACATTCCTCAATCCTTGTTTTCCCTGTGGATTGCATCTGGCATGAGTTCCATCGGTGATCGATTTTTCACATATAAACCGTTGGAAATTTTGTAAACCGCACAACAATGTCCACAAAAACAAGATTCTTTCCCCCGAAATTACTGACTGTACTAGAAAGTGTAGCCACAGCATTGAGCGGAACCGTTCTAAACAAATTATAATAATAATAATAATAATAATAACCTTTGCGTCTTTTATCCAATTTGCCCATAATAATATCTTGAGTTTGATTGGCTGTTGTTTGGGCGGAAAAATTCATAAAAACCGGCTTATAAAGGGACGTATCGTTTTTCTTCAATAGAAAATCCTAAAATTTAAGCACGTAATAGTTTTGTTTTTTTTTGTTCTTCCGGTAAAAAAAAAAAGTGGAATATTTTACTGTAACATAAGAGGATTTGCCTGTGCCAGTTGGTCCAACGATCATCATCGATTTTTGATTTTGCACCAACAATTTCATAACGGCGATATTTCGTACTGTTTCAACTGTTGCTACGATTATTTGATTAGCTGGAATATCTCTAGGAATTGCTTGGGTATGTGCAAGTTCATCAGCCCATAATTTCCATTTGCCTTTACCCTTTTTATTATTTTTTTTTAATTTATGAATCACAAAATCAACAAAATTGAAAATATAATTACAAAAAAAAAACAAAAATACCTCTTTAATATAACGATAATCATAAACTGAACCAACTGCCGGTGGTGTTATTAGATAATTTTTATCAAGTCTTGGAATATCCAATGGCAATCCAAATTGTTCTTTTAATTTCGATGGGAATTCCTTTTCCAATAAACCACGGAATAATTCGTTGAATTTTTGCCGACTTTGAAAGTCAATGGTGGCACCAATCGACCAAATACACGAGAAAAAGAAGGATCCTTCCACTTGTGTCTTTATATCGATATCAGCTAAATCTTTAATATATCTCTCATCGAAATAATCCTTTATGAAACAATCGAATAGATTCATTGCCGCTTTGATTAGATTTGTATCAGAAGTTACTGCGATTTCCTTGAAAAACAATTATTGATTGTATGTAATTATTACGAATTACTCTGTTTGGGGAAATTTCAATTTACTTTAACACCACCTTTTCTAATCAACCATAATAACGGTGGGCAAAATCTCAAAAATAAAGTTTCAATTAATTGAAGAAAGTGCTCCTGTTGGAGGAGTGCCGGTAAAGTTTTCAGCCATGATAGAAGCAATGGTTCCCAACCTAAAGAAACTGGTTCCATATAAATCATACCACATCTAGAAACCTAATAAGGTTGGTAATAATTTAGATGGAACTATATAGTTTTGGATTTTCTTAGAAAAATTATTACAGTAGCTGGACTGGCAACTTCTAAATCCATCGGTTCAAATATTAAATTCGTTGTATTGGCCAATTGGATAATTTCACCGGACATTAAACACAATTTTTTGTTATCATCTAGAACCGTATTTAAATTTTCAATCCAAACAGCATCGACTGGACCATCGAAGATCAACCATTTCCTTTAATTCAAATTTTATTGTATTTTATTTATGAAAAAATATTCGATTTCTTTCTCAAACCGATCATCATCAGTTGCCATAGCGAAATTTCGAAAGCTTACAGCAAGCACACCATCTGACCATTCATGAGAAACTGGATCGAACTGACCATACAATTGACCCATTGTTATCGATTTTGGATTCATTATCGTATAAATGGCTCTATGTTCATTCATACCACCCTAATAATAAAATAATTTATTGTTAGTTTAGTGATTTAATCCCAATTTTTTTTTAACATAATTACTCTCTTTTCGATTAGAGCTAGAGCTTCGGCTAATACCCGATAAGCGGTAGTTTTACCACCAAATGGTAATCCAACAATCATTAGACCATGTCGAACTACTATCATTTCATATAATTGTTGGACTTTTTCTAAGAAGAAATCTGTACATTGTACATTTTTTATATCGCAAGCATCCTGTACAGCTTTATTTAGAATTACATAATCAGGTTCTGGTAGTGTAACACCCGGGAATAAATCCGATGTAATTCCCTAAAAAAAAAAAAAACAACAACAATATTTCATTACATTACAAAATTGAGAAATTCCGGAAATTTCTAATCTAACATGGAATAGAGGTACGTCGTGAACGAGAAATTTAGCCAAATTCACATCTTTAATAGAACGCAATATTAAAATATCTTCCTGTTCATCCGGATAACGTAACTTCAAAGCACTGGCAGCTCTCAAAACGGATTTCACAGCTCGCATTCCTAAAATATTTGTCAATTATCGTTTTGTTTTCCATTTTCAAATTCTATACAAACCATAATCGTAATGGCATTGTGACGACAATTGTTCGGAACATAATCGATAGGTTGCAACAATTTTCACAGCCAATGGTTTGGCTCGTAAAAATCCACAAGCATAAAGTTCAATTTCGGAAATCAAAGCATAATCGGGCACCATCATAGCCACCGATCGAAACAAAGCTTTCAAATTATCGGGCAATTCCGAACGTCCAGCATAACCGGGATTCATTGTAATGAACGTAGCACAAGTTGGATCTAATGACAATTCTGTACCTTCAAATAGTAATTTCTTAGCACCAGCATTGATACCACGTTGTATCGTTAAGATTTGTTGTGCCACAACAGATAATACTTCCAAATCGATACGATTGAATTCATCAAAACAGGACCATGCACCGCACGAAGCTAAACCTTTAAAGAATTTCCCCAAAGCTATATAATCGAGACCGTCCGAACAATTGAAGACGACACATTGTTTGGCAACAGCTTTAGCTAAATCTTTTGTTGTTTCTGTTTTACCAGTACCAGCTGGACCTTCGGGTGCACCACCCAAATGCAAATGTAGAGCACCAAATAATGTCCGATAACAACGATCTGTCAATGGTGTTATCACTAATCGAGCTGTATTACCTAAATATTCATAACCATACAGTAGCATTGAATTGATCATATTCGTTTCCATTGTATTATCCTAAAATTATAACCGTAATTTCATTACAAATTCAATAAATATTATTATTATTATCATTACTCTCCAATAATAACGCAATTGACACAACCATTTGAAATCCGTTACACCCAATACTTTACCTTCAATCAATTCCGATAGAACGTCACGTGCATGAACATCGAGTACGACTAGAGCTCCTGAAAATGTTCGGCCATTATTAATTGCGAAAAATCGAAATATCTAAAAATGTACCTAAAGTTATACGGTTTTGTGTACTCAATCGGCCACGTACTAAATCAACAATTCTAGCAATTTGAAAATTGGAAATATCCAAATAATTCTTTAATGTTTCAAAACTTGTCTGTATCGAATGTTGTACTTCAGAAGTCCAAAAAGTCATCGCTACACATTGGATAGATTGACCTGGCCAATCTAATACCCATTGATGGCGGACTTTCGTACCGTAATCATCAACAGCCATCCATATCATCTTATGTACAGATTTCTTCATATCAACTTCCAATTCAACCAACCATTTCTCAACAGCTCCTTTAGCAGCAGCTGTATGTATAACATCGACTAATGGCACAATTTCACCTTCACTCGACTTCATCTCGGACACATCCAATTCTTCGTCGAATGTCAATCGGGAAATACCTTCGAAACATTTCTTCAAATGCGGTTGTACTCTAAAAATAGAAAATTGTAGACATTCCACTTACTCAAATCAAACCACAATCTACCTAGTTGGATCTTTTGTTTCTGATAGAATTTCCAATAGTTCATCGTTGGATAGAAAGAAGAATCTCGGGAAATATAGACGTTTCTTTTCCAAATAATCATTCAAACCTTTTTGGATTTGATCCAATAAATTATTGGCTTTCCTCAAACGATCCAACATCTTATCAATTTCGATAACAACCAAAACTAGAGGCTCCTCATGGACGATTTTCATTATATCACGCCAAGTCTACAATTTTCCTCTATACAGGGTTGTACTATCAAAATTGAAATCTATACTGTACTATAGTGGTAGTATCACTACAGATTTCAATTTTGATTATACACATCCTGTATAGATAAAATAAATGAATAAGTATCTACTTTATCGACTGCACTAAATCGTCGGCCTTCTTCAGGCATTTGCTGTTGGATATCGGGCGATGTGAATATCGGCTCCAAATACATCCAAGTTATTTGAACTTTCAACCATTCATCTAAAATATCTTGCAGTAGAACCATTTTGTATTCCCAATTTCTAGAAATTGCCAAAAATTATTCACCGATCATAGTAATAATAATAATGGAATTAGTCCATACAAAATATCTTCTTCGAATGGCTTAATGTACGGTGAATTCTTCATCGTTTGCGTTTTAATGATATGATCATCCAATAAAACTTGTATATCATCAACCGATGATAAAATATAAGTGCCGATATCTTTGTAATCTAAAATATTGAATTGTTGGTCCTGCCATTCGCTCATCATCTTCGTTAGATTCTTCTCTAAATTATTTTCTTTAGTTGCCGCTTCCGATATCGCTTCGAATCGTTGTATATAATCAATCAAATTGTATTCGATAATTTTCTCCAAAGTCAAATTATCATCGACAATAATGGGAAAGCCGATAATTTCCGAGACACGTTCCCAATGTCGTTCTTTCATACCCGGATTACCCAATGTCTGGATGATCGGCATGAATTCTTTGAATTCCTCAATTTGTTGACGCACTTTAATTGTTAATTGCAATACAATTTCGCGATCTTGAAAGATTTTCTCCAATTGATAAATATTACGATAGATCTGTGCAACATCTTGTTGTATATCTTCTGGATCGTACGTACCCACTCTTGATTTCATCCAACTATTATGTTTCTTGATGAATTCCATTGAATTGTCGTACAATTTTTTGTACGGCACCAATTGGTCGTACGTTTGTTTTCTCGATAGATATTGTGTCGTCTCCAAGCCGAATGCTAATTCCTCTTGATTGATCGTATCAATACGATCCATCGCTTCAATCAAACGATTCTCCAATTTCGTAGCTTTACGTTGATAACGCGGCAAATCCTCATAAACACCTTTATATTGGAATTCATTAGCTACACGTGCATAAATCTCCAAATCTTCTCGCAACTTGATTATTTTAATTACTAACAATTTCTTAAATTCCTCCCGTTTCTCTTCAACCAACAAACGGTATTGTTCGAAAATCTTCGGCATATTCAAATACAAACTGAATGTGAAATTGTTTTGTTTAATTTCAACCGGCGATAGATTTGAATAATCGGAAACGAATAGAATGTGTTTCAGGACGTCGCGTAGACGATCTTCCAATTCGTAGATCGTTAGATCTTCCACATTATCAACGTATTTTATTAATTCGACTAGTTCGGCTGTCGTTTGCGGGACTCGTACACAATTCTCCGCCACCATCTGATAATCATCCCCTAAACTATACATATATAAATTGGATTTTGTTATATTTTAGAAAATCGAGCAAAATACTAACGTTCGACATAAAGTCTGGCAATCTTTGATGCACCGCTGGATGATTTCTTTACGGAACGAATTGGCGGCATCGATGAAATTTTGAATCAAATCCGACCGATCGATCTCATACATTTCCATTGTAATTATATGCTCTTTCAATAATGGAATATTGGCAGCTAGATTTCTATAATAAGGAATCTTCTCACCGTAATCCGCCAACGTGTGCTCCTCTTCAACGAATCTATCCACAATTTTTTTATCCTACAATCGAATTCAATTAAAATACTATTCATCCAACATTATAACGATCGTAATACGCTATTTCTCCTCAAAGTTGGCGCTACATTGGAGAACGTACGGCCTAGCGTGGTTCATGTGTATTTAAATTTGACATTTGACAAAAATTGAGGTTAGAATATTGAGAATGGATTGAAACGATTGAATAAATGCAACAATTTGCGCAAAAATGTAGAAAATCAAAGTTTACTAGTGTAATTAGCATCAGGCGGCTGAAACAATCAACAGACGTACGTTCACAGAGTCAACGTGCCAATAACTTTGAGAAGAAATAGCGTGGTACGATCGTTATTATCGAAATAGAAAGAACAACTTCGCCATTGATTAGCGACATGTATTCGTCGAAATCTTGTATACGCAATTCCGGACCAATACGTTGATCTTCCAATAATAGTTTGATTTGATTTTTGTAATTTTCTATCAATTCCCCAGCGATTATCGGCTGCAATTTGTAATCAATTTTATTTAAATAGATGAGACAAAATTGTTGTTGAGATTACTTTTAAATAAGTGCGTTTGCCTCGATGTACAAACAATTTCGTTTCGATCCGTGGCACTTTCTCGACAGCTTCCACAATTTTATCGATTGTTTCTAGGAGGCCCTCTTGGATTTTCTTGAAATTCGGCTCGAAGCCGATCTCATCGATCTTCTCTACCACATACAACAAGAAGCCTTGATTGGAATACTGGAAATTATCAACAACAACAAAAACAAATCAATAATTACACTCCACTTATCAATATATTTGGTTGTTATATCTATTTTACTTTAACATCCAATAGATAAGCGACGTAATCGTACAAAGATTTCAAGCATAAACTTTGTAAATGTTCGGTCATTTTGGTAGCAACAGCATTGAAAAACGATTGAAATACTTTGGTTCTACTCTCATCGGGCAATCGATCTTTCTTTGCACCTTGTTCGAAAATCTTCAAAACGGCCCGATAATAATCGTCCATCAACAATTTCCTACTAGCATTCACATGATTCGAAACGATCCATTTGAAATCGGCAAAAATGTACGCTTCACCATTATCTTTCAATTTCTGTATATTAACAAGTCGACATTGTCGATATTTCGTATACCACAAATCTAATAATTGCACCAAACATGGATTGATCACGTGCAGATTGTTTTTGATTTGTGCTCGAGTCTTGTGGAATTTTTGTGTAAATAGTACACCGGACGCTTCGTCAGCGACTGTCGATTCTTGTACTTTGATTCTACAAACATTCTCGGGATCTTGCAAAACAAAATCGACAACAGATTTCTTCGACGCCATCATATAATCATCGGTAACATCGACATACGTTCTAGCTAGAGTCGCTTGGAAACGTTGCAATTTCGTTGGGATCAATCTAGAAATCTAGAAACAACAATATTTAGATTGCCGAATTGCGTAAGACTCCGAATTACCCGTTTGAGCAGTCCTTGGCCCATTGGTGCCACATACGACGTATCAATTCCATATTTTATATAATAATAATACCGTAAAGCTTGTTTTTCGTCGGAGGTTAGAAACTCATCAGGATGGACGTCCATTTTCTCATCCACCCGTTGTGTAATTAGATCGAGTAAATTTTTACGGAACTCGTCGCGGCGCTGTTTCAAATCCAAATACGAATTCAATCGATTTTGCTCTTGCAATTGTTTACGTTTGTATTCTTTCAATTTCTTACGATATTTCGGATAATGACTGGCTAGTATCGGTTTCAGAACTTCGGGGCGACGTGAAAATACTGTACCGGTATTAACATTGAAATCCGATGGTAATTTACATTCGGGCACATCAACTTTTATGTTATGTTTAGTCTCCAATTTGGCTCGTTCTCGCTCATATCGCTCAAATAGCCGTTCGACTTCGATATTGCGATACTTTTTGCTCATCTTATACTCCACCGGAAATAATTGCGATCTCTAATGAGCTTAGACGGGGGCTTTGTGTCACTTTATTTGTTTATTTTGCTATGGCAACGTTGTTATCGGGTCGATATAATTAAAAAATACAATCAATCTATATATATATATAGTTGTTTTATTATTACAATAAATTTCGTTGAATACAATTACAAGTTATTGCGATAATTGACACAACATGGCAACACCACGCATTATCCAATGTTCAGATGGTTTGTCTTTGGTTATCGGTAATGTCATTGCTATGACAAAATTGGTCGAATGGCCTGTTGTCGATAAGACACCACGCCTTTCCGATGTCTTATAAACCGGACAAACATACGATAATTTATCAACTAGATCGTCCCTCTTCAACGGCTTCAACCAAATCTATACAACAATTCAATTATATTATTAATAACAATTCAAAAACAATCGATGATATCGATAGATACATAAGGAACGGTATCGTAAAGGACTTTTGGTAATGATTCATCTAAAGTCATTGTATTGGGATTCCAACGGGCACCATCTAGAAATAAACCGTAGACGACAACACCATCATCGGGAGGTGCTTCAATTTTGTCCACTTTCAGAACCTTCAAAGAAAATCGAAATTAATAGCATTAACATTCAAAGACATTCATATCGATCAAAACTTCATAATCAAAAGTGAGCAAATCGATGGGGATGCGATATTTCCGGGCGAAATTTTGTTGTGCTCCTGTTAGAAAAGCTTGCGTGAAAAAGAAACCGGATAACCAGAATGTTATTGGTGGACCTAAATCGAACCATTTCTAAAAAAAAAAAAAAAAAAACCATAA